>JAYKAV010002780.1:813755-886991 GCA_035582835.1 Phoebastria nigripes
CGTGTAGATGAGGCGCTTAGGGACATGGTTTAGTGGGGCATGGTGGTGTTGGGTTGATGGTTGGACTTGATGATCTTAGAGGTCTTTTCCAACCTTAATGATTCTATGATTCTATAATTTGAAAATAGAAGAATTCAAAAGGATCTGTCTGAGATGAAACAGACACCTAGTTGTGCTTCCTACAGGAGACGCAAAGAGGCCTTCAAGAAGAGATAATCACTGACCTAAAATTCAGCTGATATCTGGTTATGTCAAAGATTCTGAATAGGTTATAATTATTCTGAATAGGTCATAATTGAGACTACCAAGACTGAAATAAAATAAAACAAACATGAAGAAACAACTGAAACAAATACAGGCAACAAAAGCTTAAGAGGATGATATTACGAAAAACACCTCCAGTCTCAACTAGTTGTTTCATCTCCAGAGAAATGTTTACACTAACCATTACCCAAAGACCAAGTTGATCAAATCTCCCAAATGGTAACATCCCAGTGTAGCAAGCTGACTACTTAAATACTTGGGAACTTCTGAAATAGCAAATGGTAAAGGCAACATTAAGAACAAAACCAAAATCCTGTAAGGGAAGTTTACAAATATTCCGAAGACTGTTATACTGGAGTTAAGGTTGAAGACTGCTGAGAGACAGTTGTCCACTGAAAGAGGGTAAGTGGTAGTCAGTGGGAGTGCTGGATTACAGACAAGAAAGCCATCTCTCTGGGCAAGGGAGTTTTGGTATTACTGAAATATCCTTCGAATTACTAAAATACCCTTCAAATTAGCAAGAAGATGACACAAAACAATGCAGTATTACAGAAGATGACAATAGCTAGAGAACAGCTTGTCAACTAAGTAACGAAAATATGGATATGTAGTATGACAATCTTGCCACTGATACAAGTAATAACTGTAACGGAAGTCAGTCAGTCAAGTCCAAGGCAGAAGCATCCTGAGTAAACAACATTCAGGAGGAAAAGGAATCCTGAAATGTCCATAAAAAACTTCGCAGGAAAACACTGATAAAACGAATAGTCATCAAAACCAGAATCATGAGGGAGTTCTTAAAAAACCTCAAATATAAGGCAAGTAAAATATTAATTAAACCTCTCTCTTAGAAGTACCTTACTGTTAAGAGGACTAGAAGGTGGTTGATATGAAGCTAGTAAAAGAGTACTCTGGGGGACTTTGAGAAGTGCATATCAATCCAAAATCTGTATTAGAAGCATAATAAATTATTAAAAGAAGTGGCAAAAAAAAAAAAATGTGGAAAAAAAAGAAAGAAATTTGTAAAAAAAAAAAAAAAAAAAAAAAAAAAATCACATTATACATTTACTGGACTTATCTGAGGGAGTTGTGATAATATGAATAAAGGAGATCCAATTAATTTTCTGAAGGCATTAAAAGAAGTCCCTTGAAACCCCTAAAGATACCAACCTATCTTGGTAGTAAAAGGAAGATCCTTATACAGATAAATTATCAGTTAAAAGAAAAAAGGGAAAAAGAAAACAAACGCTCAGTGGGTTCCCTGAGGATCTGTACCAGGACCTCTGCTATCCAGCATTTTTATAAATATTTGGAAAAGGGGGGTAGAGAACAAGGTGACAAAACATGCTGATAAAAGCAGGGTAGTAAAAACATGCCAACAGTAAAAGACTGAAGAGGACTGCACTCCATAATGTGGCATAACAGACAAAATTAAAATGTTGATAAAAACCCCAAAGTGATTTTCATTGGGAAAAAACGCAATCCTAACTGTACGTACAGAAAAATAGGCTGTGTATTAGGGGAAAATCCTAACACAGAAATAGGTACTACTCCTCAAGAAAGAAATCAGGACTAAACCAGACAGTTTTAAGAAAACATCAGTTCAATGCTCAGTCAAGAAGGAACTCTAATGTTAGGAAATATTATGAAAGGAGTGCAGAATGAAGCAGAAAATCAATACATCTACATGTTGACTGCTGAATAAACCTTTGGTCCCCCATATAAGGAATGGGACGGTAAAGCTAGAGGATGGTATGGAATAGACACTACAGAAGAGAGAAGATGGGATATGACAGCAGTCTAACAAATCATGTCTTATGATACAGTCATTAAAAGACGCGAGAATAGTTTACTTTTTAATAAATAGAGAATATCACACAAAATAAGCAGGCATCAGGCTAAAAGGAGGCAGACAGTAAGAAGAACTACTTTACGTGATGCGAGAACTGTGTAACTCTGCCACAGATGCTTAGGTGTGACAGTTCATACAGATTCTAAAACCAGTTAGGCAAAGAATCAAAAACCAGCTAAGACTTATTAACACAAGGATACCACTTCTGCATTGCAAATCATTTACAGTGGAAATAATATAACAGGAAAATATCATTGTAAGCCTCTGCTGATCACATACTCTTCTTTATGCAACTGCTGTTAGCCATTCTCAGAACTCTGGTCTAAATGCATCTTCGGTAATGGCCCTCTGCATTTCATAACTGAGTAAATGCCATTCTCATTAAAAAAAAATGTATTTTTTATTTTTTGTTTTATATCAGAAAATTTTTGTATACCAATACTGAACTTACCCCATTGTAAAATAGCCTGTATGTAATCTCCCTTCGCATGGCTTATAAAGAAAATGGCAAGAGATCTTCAGATATGATTACATTTTATGCAAAATACCAACATTAAATTCTTTGTATATTCCTAGGAACATACTGTCTTAATAATTCAGACAATGCTACAAGTATATTTATTTATATAGCTTCTAAAATATCACATAAAACTATATTCAACAAAAGACTTCCATATATCATATTTCAATGTATTATAAAAATGAGGCATATTTTATCCCAATCATTGTTTTAAATTTTACCTTTATCTGGATCCAACTGTTCCTGGGAAAGAATACCACACAACACTGGGTTCTTCCACACTCCCTTCTCTTGTGTAAGTGTAGTTAAAATATGCAGTTCCCGGCTGCCATTTTCCATCAAGTTTTTATGAGCCACCTGAAGAATATATTTTACAAAACAAAGTATTGTTAAAAAAAAGATGTTAAGAATATGTCTTTTATGCTCCTTTATACCTTATGTCAAAAAAACCCCTTACCAGATAAAGAGTTGAATGTATAACAAAACAATCTTAATATTCAGCCTATATAGATTTTACTTCTGCCTCTGTCGCCTAAGATTTAGGCTGAGAAACCAAAATGATTGAGTGCCCCAAACTTGCCTTGAGATTTATTAACATGGCTACTTCTTAAATTTCTGAAACTAAATTTTGAAATAGGCCTCCCTTTTAAAAATGGATGAGCAAATTCTCTGGTCCACATATTGGTCTGGCACCAGCTGCCTAAACTCTTTTCACACTCTTCAGCAGCTCAATTTTTATGCACTGGAGACACTGAAAAAAATATTTTTGTAAAGGTGAAAAATTTAAGCTGTAAGATCTCACTGCATGGTTCTATGCAAATATGATGAAGGCAGGCTGGAGTCTTAAAATCAATTAAAATAGCTTCTACTGCATTTACATACTAGGATAAATCCTGGAAGCAGATGTATGCTTTGGAGCAAACTAAATACCTGGAAAAATCTGTGGCTTAATTAGCAATGCACAACTAACACTGTTCCTTAAAAAAAAAAAGGGCTTATATCTCTCTCTCCACTTTTTTTTTACTTTTCCACCTGCTCTGAAGGCTGTGGAACCTCCCAGCACCAAACACACCTCTTCAGAATTGATTTACATCAGGCAGTTGCTAGTCAAAATTCACTCTAAAAATCAGCCTTGCATCTTCCTATGTTATTTAGGCTGAGAATCCTGAGGTAACTGTATCTGGTCTTTTTCACTATTATTCCTTCCTTCTCCCTGACTCGCACTTTTTTTTTTTTCCTAACTGTAGGCAGGACCTCCCACTACATATTTCTGATAAATACTGAGGAGCTGAACTTGTTTCAACACCCTCCTTTAAAGCAGAACTCTAATCCTTAACCAGCTAGTGCCCTGTGGGAGATCTAACAATCCTGCAGTATTGATAGATCTTTCATTCATAGTAAGTCTCAAACGTACAACCGTAAATAGTAAAGAATGACTTATATGATATTATTTCATTTCTAACAGTGTTAATAGACAATTATCTTTTAAAACATGAGTTTTCTTTCAAGTATCTGAAAATATTTTTTTTCTCCACAGCTGCTACATGAACTATAACAGACAAATGATATGACTGACAGCAATTACTGCAGAGTACATAGGATTTCCAGCTGAAGGCCTTGATCTTTATCAGCCACCAGGAAACAAGTCTTCAGACATGCTACGTACTTAATATCCCTAGGTTTCCAAACCATTCTTAAAAGCTATTAAGTCTTCATTTCATGAATCCAACTCACCTGTACAAAAGCCTGAAATTCTTCCCATTTATTTTCAGGTAAATCAAGAGGCAGACACAGAAGAAGTTCAATACAGCTTCTGAAAGACAAATGGGAATATTATTTGAGGCAATTTTTGGCTTTTAAAATGTATCATCAACAAATCTTTAGTCTAGTATCCAAATAGTTATTTGTTTGAAATGCCAAAGTCACAAAAGTTCGCTTTCTTTGAACACATAAAGAAAAGAAGGTCATGGACACTCTTGCAGAAACTGTAAAAGCAAACTCTCTAAAAACCACCGATTTAAAAAAAAAAAATTGGATTTATCATTGAAGTCCAACCCTGTAACAGCCTCTGTAAACTGATGCCCTTTCAGATTGCATGCAGATCAATAGTAGTGAAGTGTTTCATGCCAGGGATGTTGGCTTGTCCTAGATCAGGAGTCCTTCTCAAGACGGCCCCGTTTCCAACAACCAAAGATATTCTCTCTCACATACAGCATTCGCCATGAGGAAGAAAGGTGCTTCCCAACCTATTTAGAATTTCTATAGATTGTGAACTGGATTGGGAAAGCATTTAGGCAGTGAAAAGTTAATACCATACAGGTTGGTTTTAGTAACTGAAAAACATACTCACAGTGCTAAACGTTCAAGCACAAAGGCTACATTTTCACACTCAGAGGTAAGATAAGGTCGTGCTTTAACATAACTTCGGATAGCCACTGTATACACCTCTAACAGGGGCAGAGGGTCTTCCGATGTTTTCCACTTTTCTGCATATTCCAGCAAAGTCTGTTTAGGAAAAGGAAAAAACAACCCCAAAATTCAGGAACAAATGTAAGTTTTTAGTTTTATACTCCTCATTAGTAGAACTATCCTTCTTAATAATTATATTTATCTCCTTAATATGAATTACATGTTCTCAAAGCATCCCTTTTTTCCTTAAAATGTATTGTTTCATT
Source organism: Phoebastria nigripes (assembly GCA_035582835.1). Classification (NCBI taxonomy): domain Eukaryota; kingdom Metazoa; phylum Chordata; class Aves; order Procellariiformes; family Diomedeidae; genus Phoebastria; species Phoebastria nigripes. Next base: position 819,067 of record JAYKAV010002780.1, read on the forward strand.
AACTACTGGAACTTAAACTCCACACACAATCATCCTCTGATCATATAAAAATGCTATGAGTGACACTTCCCCCCTATGGTATCACCATACAATTCATTTTACATTCATATTTTCCAAATACAGAAGCCTGAAAAGCATATCTGAGAACATACATACTAAACTTTTTTTACCAGAAATTCATAATTAAGGGACTGAAAACTCATTTTTTAGACATTCACCTCTACAGTTCAGCTTCTAAAGCAAGTAAATTTGAAAGTATTAGACTTTATTTTAACTTCTCTACTTTCAGGAACAGTTTTACATTTCTTCTCTCTTGCCATCTTGCCGATACAGGTATCTTCAGGATATCGCTTTTTACACGGTCCTGAAAGGAATATGAACTACGCATTTTAAAGACACCATTTATACACCAAAAAACTCATTAGTCAAAAAGTTGTTTTCCTATTTGTCACATGAATACCTACAAGCAGTGATTTTGAAAAAAAAACAAACTCATGAGAGTGATAGAATAACCACCACCACCCAAAGTACAAAAGGCTTCCGTTCATTTCAGTTAGGGCCAGGGGACTCAGACTCAGACACACATTAAGGTGGAGTAGATAGTAAGGTTCTCCTACCAGCATCCAAACCATGTCCCCTTGGATCTCTGCTCTTAAGCCTGAGGCAGCTTAATGGATCGCAAACCAAACTGCTGCAGGTTTCAGCCTGTCATATTAAGATGATCAATTTTGCTGTTTGGTTCTTGGGGTTATAACATGCAGAAAGCTCAGAGTAACAGACAGCAATTTAGGTTGTCTGACACCCTGCTCGAAGCAGGGCCATTAGAGTAAGTTGTTTGGAGTAACGTCCGATGGAGCTGTAAGTAACCTGAAGGACAGAGACTCCACAGCCTCTGTGGGCAACCTGCTTCTGTGTTTGACTACCATTTATTGTGATCCCCGCCCTCCGCCCCGGTACCTAGATGCAGTCCCACAGGTACTGAATAAAGGGATTAATCTCCCTCAACCAGCTGGCCACACTCTTGCTAGCACAGCTGAGGGTGTAGCTGGTGCTCTGCCCCCAGGGCACACTGCTGGCTGTTCAGGAGGGCAGCTGGGTTGGTGTCCGCAGAGCTGCTCCCCAGCCACTGGCCCCCAGCCGCTACTGGTGCACAGGGCTACTCCCTCCCACAGGCAGGGCTTTGTGCTCGTCTTAGCTGAACTACATGTCAGCCCATTTCCCTAGGCTGTTGAGCTCCCCCTCAATAGTCTCCCCGACCTCCCATGTATCGACTGCTCCTGTCAATGTGGTATTGTCTGCAAAGGTGCTGAGGATGCACTCTGTCCCCTCATCCAGTTCACTAATGAAGAAGTTAGAGAGTATTTGCTCCAGTGTCAAGCCTTGATAGGATGTCACAAGTAGCCAGCTGCCATCTGCACTTTGAACTACTAAGCACAAGTCTTTGAGACCCACAGTTCAGCCACCTTATTATATTGCCTGGATAAGTGGACTATTTCACGGATTTGTTTATAAGGATACTATGGGAGACGAAGTCCAAGGCCTCGCTGATGTCAGGCAGAAAAACATCTGCTGCTGTCCCCTCATCTGCAGAACCAGCTATTTCATCACAGAAGGAAATCAGGTTTGTCAGTGTAAAAGCATTTTACATAGCTCATACTGTCAAGGCCATTTAGCAAAAGTCACAGTTCCCCTTTTTATTAACATCAGCTTAAACAATTAAAACAATTTTGACAGTATTGGTTCAGAGCCCTCTGGACAATAAAGCTCTTCTGCTACAGAATCCCCCACATACCTGAACAAAAACCAGAAAAAAGTGGTTCTCAACTCATTTTATCATGCAAATACTAAAATTTTGTTTAATTTTTAATATACAAATGTAAAAACCTTAATGAACTTGCTATGTCTGGGATATAATGCAGCTCTAACGATAAAATCAGACTTTGAGCAAGTTGTCTCTGGCTTTATGTATTAGAGAGTAAGAAAACCAAACATTAATTCTTCAGGAAAGGCAAGTCAGTCACATTAAAAGACAAGACAAAACAAAACTAGATTTATTCCTGTCTTCAACTATACTAAGTTTAGTGTAAGTTAAATTCAGCATTGCCCTGTCTATGTTAGGTATCTGTACTGAGTTAGCTTGTGGTACCATTAAGAACATACTTAAAATTCTCATATTTGGCAGTGTCCAAAATAAACCCTCTCAATAAAAAATGTCAACTGCATTAAACTGAATCAGAAAACTGTTTAATGTAGTTATTCACAGTCACAATACTGCCACCAGGTTATAGCACAGACAAAACACGGACCAAAGTTAACCCAGTCAAGGACACAACAGGCAAGAAATACGCAATTTTTGGCAAACTGTTGCGTTAAAGCCTATTTTAGTTTTAAAGGAGGTCTTAATACACAGTCACCTTAAAAGAAGTTACGTACTCTACCTTTCTGCTGCAGCAGAAGATGCTTCTGCAGCATCTAGTGCTCCCTACTGGAACCTTGAACCTGACTGGAATATTGTCTGTTTTACCGTAACACCCAATATGATGCTCTCCTAACAGCAGCAAAAAAGCAGCACAGATCATGGCAGAGAAATCAAGGAAGAGTAAAATACAACAGAAGCATGAAAGAAGCAACAAAGGAGCACTGGATAAACAAGCTAACAATGTTAGCAAACATCTATTTCGGTACCATTTGGTAATTTTGATCAATGCACTAGAATAATGAGATCAGAACAAAGGAGTCGGCTTCAAAGAATGTTGAAAGAAACTCCAGTAAAAAGTCTCCCTCTGCCCAAATACTCACATAACCAGATATTCTATGATGTCAGTTATTGATTTGTCACAGACAACATGTTTAAGGATGCTAGCGGTAAAACGGCAAAGCTGAAGAAAAAACAGCCTGTGAAAGTATACTTTACATCCTTCACTCTTTGGGTCTCGAAGCAGTATTTTGGGTGGAACAGGCAGTGATTTCTTCTCCTCATCCAGCTGATAGAAGTATTCACGTTAAAAGAACAAATGGGACAAGCTTCAGGTTTACACGAATGCCATCAACTTGCAGAAGAAACGCCTTTCTACTTAACTTGATGTTGTTTCTTGTTAAGAATACAGCAGAACAATCAATGCAGCACCTTGCACAGTATAGTACTATAGAAAATTTAAAATCAAAAGCATACTTGCATAATACTTTTTCCTTAAGGAATAAACTTTTCCTTCTTTTAAGTGGTTGGGTATGACTTATTTTTGCACTGGAGAAAACAACACACAACCTGTTTTTGTTAAACGAATATTAGAGCATAACCAATTTTACACTTGCTTAAAAAGAAACAATTCTCCCTGCAAAGGGGAAATGTGAAAACAAGTTGCTGGTGACATGAATAAAAGAGGGACAAGCATGATAATAGAACATGCATAGCTTACTGTTCATATGGATTCTTAAATATGCTGGGAAAATTCTTTGCATGAGCTTGGAAGTCTACCTAGCTCAAACAGGGAGTCAGCTTYGTAATCGGAGTTAAAGCTAATGTTGTCATCATGAATTACTTTCCATTCCTGACTAATTTGAGACAACATATTTCTCCTTTTAGATTAAATATTTAAAAAAAACACCCCACAAACAAACAAGTGGTAGCTAACATATCAGACCAAGGCAGTAACAGGTAACTGCCATTCAGTTTTATCCAGCTGATTGTCCAAACTTGCTAGAGCTGGCCTGGCCATCACAAATCTGCCAAATAGCTTCTGCCAGTAAGATAAGTTTATATTCAGGAAGTTGATATAAGAAGTCATGAATCCTGTTTAATACCAGAAACACTAGGTTTACCTGTTAAAGACTTGATGTAAATCTCATTTTGAATGTGTGGCCCATCTATCTTTAATATGGTCCTGTTCAGAAGTCTGCAACAAGATTAATGCAAGCTTTGACAAGTGAAGGACACTTCAATGTTGGCTACCAAGCCAGGACAACATATCCTGAAAGTCTCAAAGTGTTGAGTTGAGCAGGAAAGGGAAGAAGAAAGGGGGTGAGGAAGGAAGCGGGGACATGTAACTAAGCAATTGGTCATCTGAGAAGCGTGACTGAAAAATTATCAAGAGGATACTCATCAGGCGTTGCAAAAGCAGACAGCAACGCAGAACCTGAAGAAGAAACCAACTGTCCCTGAAGAGAAAGACTAATTCATGAAGCAAGCCATGACAAGTGATCATGGAGACCTGTAACAACCAGATCAGAAGATCTCAAGTTTCATGGGGCAGGAAAGAGAGACCTTATAGGTAGTCAGCATGCTAAAGAGCCTCCAGCTAGGCAGTATCACCATCTGGTCTGCAGAAGGGAGGATATTGAAGACTGCAGGCCCATTATGACAGAACCCAGCTGGAAATCTCCCAGATAATTACAAACTTTACAGAAATATCATGTAGTCATTAATACCAGAAAATTGGATCAGGGAAGAACTACAAAAGCACTTGTAGAACCTATGAAAGCCCAACCAACACTACTCCAATCCACGTCCAAATTAGTAAGGATAAATTGAAGCAAATAAAATTTAATTTTGAAAATATGAGGTTTAGCAGTAGTTAACCAAAAACAAAATAAAAGTAGATACAATCAACACATTGGCAAACTCTCAGAATCCACCACCTAACGAAAAACATTTGGTACCTTGGTGAACTGTTACTACCAATACTGTCCTTTAAAAGCGGCATGTACAGATGCAAACATACTGTATAAAGCAAGCAGAGAAGTTTGCACTATAATGTAGTGGCACTAATTTCAGCATTAAATAGTGCTATTTTTATCTCGTATATATAGATCAGCCACTTCCAAGCCTTTACATGAACTATATTAAGCATTTACGCCCACCACACCCTTCAAAAGTATTCATCAGTATGACAGACTTCCTTGTCTGGATGTCCCCAGACTATACAACACTGCCACTGTAGAAAGAAAATCAAATTCATTCTGCTTTGCTTAATGAATCATTGTTGTGCTCTGCTTACAACCATAAAAAGAAAGAATTTTACCCCCAGCCCTGGGCCTCATTAAGTTATTTATCTCCCTAGTCAGGACATGCTTGTTAATCAAGCCAAGTACTGTATTCAGAGCACAGCGGCAAAGTTTTGTTCCTCTGTGAGACTGAAACGGGCATTTTATTTCAGCAGCAGCTTACACGGTCAAGAATGCTCAAAAAAAATGGAGTAATTTCAATTCGTACAATAAAAATCAATAAGTATTATATCTGTGATTTAAACTGTGGAAAATATTTAGCCATATTCAAACAATACATTTTATCCTTTTCAATCTTTAACAGAACGCTTACATGAATGTTGCGGTAGCAATGCACCCACCAGAGGATGCTTTTCTACTTTCAAAAATTATACCGAGCAACCTTCTTTGCTAAAACTAGCTCTGCAGTACCAGAGCTGTGTTAAAAATATGTTTCATACTGAAAGAAGGCATTATTTACTATTAACCAGAGTTTCACAGGTACAGTCCACATCTACATGTTTCTTCAGCTCTTAAGATAAGATTCTTATCCTTGTCGGTATCAGGATAAGGGCAAGCTTACTTGAATACATTAGAATGTGCCTGGGACTGCCATTTCCATTCCCTGCTAAGCCCAATGGACTAAGAGGCAGGGAAAGCGACAGACAGTGGTCACACAGGTAAGCTGCACCTCTCAAACCACTCCAGTAACTAGCAAAACCTCTATTTCAATGACTTTCCTCAAGCACATCCACATAGGAGAAGAGTCCAAGCAACAAGCATGATACAATCAAGTTACCTGGAAATGAGACTTTAGGAGCTGCATACAAAGAGTAGCTGCAAGAACGCCCTCCATGAAGTCAACTTCCACAGCGGCAGAGGTAGGCAAGTGATGACTGAGCTCCATGCGAATAGCCAGGTTCAGGAGGGACAGCACTTCTCAGTGAGATCACTCTGCCAATTCATGTTCACATGGAGCACATTCCCACAAAGGCAGGGCTCCCCTTTGGTTGGCACAAGCCCACTACCACTCCTCCAGTTCCTGTCAATAACCGACTGATCCAGAAGAGCAGCTGTTTTCACAGGAACCATCAAAGGGTCCGATTCAAGAAAACAGGGCAGGCTTTATTCAAAGGTGGTGAAGGATGGCTACAATTCTGTTAGCACCAACAGAAATTTCAAAAGAAAGTGAAGGCTACAGTCAAGAAAGAGGGTAACATAAGAAAATGAGTGAAGCAGGGTCTCCCATATCAACCATGCACATGATTTAAGAACCTTTTTCTTGGCTTAAGATTCTCCCCTGTGAAGAAGGCAGGTATGCTCTAATGACCAGAGCTATTCACAGCTTGTGTCATTAGATGGATCATGAGCAAATGAAAATGACTTGGGGATCCTGAGTTTGGTATCATCATATAGAGGAAGATGCAGAGAGATGCTGTACGCCCTTAATGAGCCTGACACTGTAACTAATTCAGTCAAATCAGATTCCACTGACTGCTCTGGACTGGTTTAGAGTTGGATACTTAGGATTAAAGGGACTGAAGGGAAGACGACATATACCATAACTTGATCCAGAACAAAGACATCCTAAAGACAAGATCAGGAGAAAAGAAGCTGACATTGCTTACTAAACTCCACTAAATGCCTTGGAACAACCCCAAAGTATGGACTGCAGCATGGTAGATTAGGTCTATTACGGTAATGTGGTTTAATATGCTATGTCAGGAACAATGTGTAGCTATAATGGGTCTCCATGGAGATTGTGAGGGATCATTCAGAACAAGAAACATTTTGAATGGGAGACTACCTGCAAACTGAAGGCAGTCAGCCACGAGACTCATATACAAAGAGCACCTACATCAAACAGGTATTCAAGAACAGCTTATACACAATGTCACCAGGCAGCAATACTGCAACCATGACTGTGCGGTCAAGGTCCGTTAGATTTGACCCCTGGGTAGAAAGCCCATCTACATGAGGCTTGTTAGTGGAAAATGCCAAGAACTGAACGTCAACAAAGACTGCCAGCAGTGATGATGGAAGATGTAGCAGTCTGAGCAAAGGAACTAAGGTATTGCAGCAATGACTCTGAACACTTCGTCTTGACAAATCTCCTAGAAAAAAACAAGACTAGGTGAAATCTCCTTCACATACCCAAATACTGAACTGGATGGGGCAGGGGCGTAATCTCTAGCAACACTTCAACGATAAAGAAGTTTCTCTGTCTTAAATAAATATATATGTAATTCATATACATGCAAATACATACACAGGCTATCATATTAAGACAAATCTTTCAGTTGCATTTTTCTTGTTTTGGGACTATGATAATTTTTTTGTTCTCAAACCAAATTATTTTTTTTGTTACCTGAAAAAATACAAATTGGACAAATAAGCCACATAACCACAGGGGGTATAAGTAAATTTAAGAAATTAACATAGTTTCAGAGATGGCAACCGTAAGATGTGTTATCTGTAAAGGATTTCTGTAACAACTCAAAAAGACTTACTTGTCTTATGGTTCCTCTGTAAGAAAACTACTCCTTTTCTAAATTCCACATTATCAGTTATTCTGAAAAACCAAAGACAACCACATTGGCTACCATACATGGTGAACGTTTTTAGCTAGCATACCATGTAAGTAAAGTTCAAAACTCAGCTTCRTGACATCTGAAAATTTTATATAGCAAAATGTACACTCTATGGTGTATAAGAAGTTTAAGTTCAATAGTACTGGAATAAGCCAAACCAAACAGGGAATAATTTATGTAATTCGAAAAACTGTATACTTTTTTGGTGGATGGAGGAGATTATTTGAGATATTTATTGATGGTGGGGATAATAAGAATTTACAATAGCATGAGAGAATTTACAAGTTATAACCTCTCTCATGGACTCCTATCAAATTTGGTATGTTCTGGAGTCATGCTACTTAATATGCATGGGAATTATTGCCAAACTGTTACATGAATGTAAACAAAACATCATGCTTCATATTAGAGTAGCTACGCCAATGCTCCTCCTTTCTCAGATAAGACTGTTGTGTTTCCCCTCAGTGTGGCAGAAAGTAAGGTAATTTAAATCCCAACAAAAAAAAGAGGCAAGACTCTTCACGTTTATTGTGTGTGTAAACCCATAGACGCCAACCACAGAATACGACGGTTAACACCTATACTCTTAAACACCACAAACCCATCAAATCCACATATTATCTAAATAGCTAAGATAATTAATATTACATTATTATAAAAACAGTTATCAAGGAGGGTGTGACACCCTAGGGTGTTCAGTGACACTTTTTTTTTTTTTAAGTTTTGACATTGTTTTTATTCCCATCCAAACACAGTTAAATACTGAGTGTATCAGTGAAGCACCTAAGCCAAGCTCACAATCTTTCACTTCAAACTGCCTGGAATCAAAACTCATCTGTAATTTTTAAATAAAAAAACCTGACATTTTTCCACCTGTCAATGTGACCAGCAAGTAGTTCAGCACAGGAATAGCCCTTCCAGGTTTAATAAGTACTAGCACCACAGAAGTCAAAGGAGTTTTGATTATTTACATCACACTGCCGCCAACTGCAAGAACATAAGGTAGACATTAGTTTAAAAAGTGACTATTTAGTATTTAATTTGCGATGTCATAACACTTCACACTTGAACAAAAAATTTTGGTTGACTATCTAAATCAAAAGCCACCCAGACCTTTGGTGTCCCGATAAATTTCCAACTTCATGTAAAATCTATTATCACAGCACTTATATTTTATTATAAAACATGCTTTGATTTAGGAATTAGCAGCTTGTGAAAATATTTATTTTGTCACTGCTTGTATTTTCTTGAAGATCTAGACTTGAAATAGAGGCTTATGATTACATAAGCACAGAATATCTCAGAAAGAGGTATTTATCAAGACAGCAGTATCAGTTAGTAGAACAGAGCTAATTTTGTGCCGAAGACGACATCAACATCCTCCTGTATATGCACGTGCACAAAAATACATGCAAAACCAGGTCCCAATACACTGACCCAGGCCAGAAAATTGACCCTGGAGCCTGATCCATGAGCCTACAGCCCACAGAAGTCTTGGCTTTCATTTAAAAGAAAACCATTTCTATCTCTTGGATTTTTTTTTTCCTGATGTTAGCGGATACAATGATAGATATTCAACTCTTCAAATGGCATACAACCTGCCCTCCCGCACAAAACACCAGTTCTGATCAAGATCCTTGAGGCAGTACTGTGAACTCAATTACTTCATTGCCCCTCTCTTGTTATGAGGTGTCATCAAGATTTCAAAACAGAAAACCTGAGAAGTAGCTGGAAGAAGCAGCACAGTACATAGATCATTTCAATTAATAATTCTAGTTTCTTGCATAGGCAAACATCACAGTCTTTATTGCTTACAGTTTACTTTACTCTGGGGAAAAAACAAAACCAAAACCAAGACCACTGCCAGCTCCCACAACAGACCAAGATACAGGGTCACAGGGTAGAGACAACCCGAACCCACTGCCCTGTCTTTCCACCTCCTCCAATTTAAGGGTATGGCAACTTCTTCATTCATTGTTCCACATGCAACCCCATGGTGGAAAGAACAGCGTTGCACAGATTTACACAAACCGAGAAGGAACAGCTTTTTCAATTTCTCTCTGCAGTGCAAGTTTTTAATGTGATTTAAAGAACAAGGACTGAAAGTAAAGTGAAAAGGATTTTATCCAGTGCTTCCAGTAAGGAAAATGGCTTATACCACTCCTATGGGTTGCAGTAATCCAAAATACTGAATTACACCTTCATCGATAAAAAAGTCTAAATCAAACTCCCATAAAGAGTGTAGTATTTTATTTTCTTTTTTCAGCATTACTGACGCTACTGACAGTTCAAAGAAGTTGTGATTCTGTGCTTATTAGTAGCTTCACTTGTACTCTGCACAGCCATTTTCCTAATGTTTGTTCTTTATCATCTTTTAACTAACATTTATGGAGTAAGGGCTATTAGGACCTTGAGAAAATCCATGACCAGAGCTAATCCTTAATCAGCAAGAAACAAGTTTTAATTCCTATCAGCTCCCCAAACATGTTCAGTGTGTAGACTCAAGTGCTTATGCCAGCACAAAGCAAAGAAAGGAGAATTATTTCTTTTCACGAAAATGTTGTCTTAAGACTCTTAAACTACTGCATTGAAATCAGTAGGACAACATGAGCAGATTTATCCATTTCTTCTTTGAGCAACACTAACAGTAACTAACAAGCAGTAACTTCCACAATTATTGCCTTGCAGGACATGTGCACTGCTTCTATATTCCCTAATTTTATCTTCTATATGATAATACTTGTAAAACATGCAACTCAGATCCACTTTGTTTAATGCACTTTTTGAAATGAGCAACCGGAATTTCCTCTAAAACAATATGAAAATTAAGAACTGGCCACAGATGTTTCATATATATTCAATTCATAATTTATGAACTGAATATGACTAGTAATTAAACTACCAAGAATTTCACCGGCCATAAAGCTAAAATTGTCCCCTTTGCTTTCTTAAGAGCCTTCTGAGTTAATTTTCTAATTCACTTCAGTATTCTTCTGCAACCTCAGTATGTTACTAACCAGCTTAGCTGAAGACAACTGACAGTTGCTTGTTCTCTTGCATAAACTGCATCCTACCCAGAGCAACTCACTCCGGCATCATTTGCAAAGCAACAAGACTAGATACAAGCCCCAAAGAATTACTCTCCTTGCACTAGACAGGGCCCTTCTCTTGTTTTGTACAGTCTGTACCTGCTTTATTTCTCAATTTTCAAATCAATCTTGTACAAATACTGTTACATTCAAACAGTTCTGATAAATTTTCATTATTCTTGATTTAGTGAGACAATACATAAAATTATCTGTGGTATTTTTTTCCTCCCTAGAAGATTATAACCTGGGAAGAGAAATTAAAATGCACGGGAAGAGATATATCCATGATTTCTTTCTGTATTTGAATGTCTACAGTTTGTCTGTTTAAGACTTTGAGTTTACTAGACTGCTATGGGAAAAATCTCAAATAATTATTCTTGCCAAAGAGTTAGTACAAAAAACATTAACTGCCAAAATCTTTATTTTTCCTTTTCTAAAAAGTACATGAAAAGATGTTTCCTGTCAAAATCCTGTGTAACTTTTCAGACACTGGGAAAAGCAGACAATTCTCTTAATTTAGCTTGGAATGCCAGAGATACACACATCTCACAGAAATAAGTAAAAGGGCAGTCAGTATCCTTAAAGACAGTTTGTTTTTTTTTTTATTTGAAGGAATAAATCACCTTACTGTGGCAATACTATTATCTGATGATAAGACAAGGAGAGTGAGATATGCAAATTGATATGATTTAAATCATATCATATTGGAAACAGCTGTTTTCCATTATTATCTTGTTATAAACTCAGATCCATTGCCAGACATGGCCTTTTAAAAACATACAACAAAAGTGAAAGGGTGTAGAATTTGTAGTACCATGAACTGTTTGCTCCACATAAGTACTGCTCAAGTGCTACTCATCATCTGTGTAGTTTTCTTTTTCCATGCAAACTGGGGAAATACAAGGCCGTATATATTTATTTCCTTCAGGTCATGAAATATATCGCCTGTGGTCAGCTAATGAATGGCGCAAAAAGAGAGTGGTAACTTCAATACTCTGACCTTTAAAAGCTCCATGTTACTATCTGCTTGCAATTATTTCAGCTCTCACTTCCTCAAATTTCTTGTGTACTACTCCAGATGAGCAAGAACTACCTTTCAAATATACATAACTGTATTTTAAGAATGTGATGCACAATAATAAGCTAAGATACCTCCCGCTTGTCAATGTCCAAGTTACTAAAGCATGTAATCATGAGCCAAGTGAACCTGGCAAGGCCAGACACGGCAGCTGTAAGGATATGAAAATGCTTATCATGCCTATGAGAGAGTCTTCCTATGCTAACTGGTTGCTGCTGAATGTGAAGAACACTGACAATGCAGCCATGTTGACCTGTGAAGAAAACAGAAAAGAACAGATGATGCCTCCCAACTTCGTATTACCAGCACAATCCTCTGTTTTGTATTACAAAATTGAAATGTAGTCCTGAAATAAGCTATGAGACTCTTACCGAAACTTCAACTGAAATTAAAATGGAAATGTCAGCCACTGTATCCCACTATTCAGTACCCTACGCATTTCTTCATTCTTGAACTGCCATCTTTCTGCTTTTGACACTTCAAAAGTAATTTTCCTGAAGCTTAGACATGTGAGATTTACTGTATCTCTTGTAAAAAATACTTTTTCCCCTTCATGAATCTGTATTTCATTTTGTTCCCTTTTTCATTTATCTCTCTACCTTCCAGATAATTACTAACTGAACATAAGGATTTAAAAGTCTGACTAGTAGGCCTAGATCATTTCTCTCTGCTGTACTCCTCCTCCAACAAAGAAGTCATCTACTATTCAGTTACAAAAATAGCCCAATTAGTAAGATTAAAGATCCCGCCAATACTAAGTCCAAGGGTCTGTAATCTTAAGTCAGTTTTCACTTCCAAAACTAAAACTTACCTACTTTTCCCTGAAACAGTATTTTCCATGCGTATGCTTCACATTGTTGATCTTTTAGGTACGGTAGTCATGAGTTGCAACTAATTGCTTACGTTTAACTATTACTCAAAAGAAAATAGAACATCTGAAATTGCTGTTAACTTTCCTTTCCCAGGGGAGTTAAGAGCACCATAAAATATTTGTTAAACCAGTAAAGTTCTTGCAGTATCCATGGTTCTGCAAGAGGTATTGTTCATCAGCAGTGGAACACACACACAGACACAACTATGCTCAAACTTGAAAAGTCTCCACCAGTTGCCTCCACACAGTAAATAAGTTCATTGAAAGCTCTTCCATTCAGGACCAGTATCTTAAAGGAGATATACTGAGGCATCTCAGATGTGCAGCACTCCAAGACAGAAGCATGCAAGGCAACTGTGCACAAGCAGAGTTCTTCTAGACACGTTCACACTAAGGGTGTGCACACATCCTGATACTAGGGAGACCAAAATATTTCGAGATGTCAGTATAATTTTGGCAGCTAGGCCAGCAGATAGAGAAGCTTCAAAAACCATTTCATGAATATACAGGTTTATACAGTTGCTTTGAGATACCTGAGATGAACACATTTCTTTAAAAATTGAATACATTGGTGCTTTTTAATACTGGTAGATTGACTAGTGAAATTTCTACAGGAGCTATATATAAACAAAAAGCGTTTCACAGATCAGTGGGTTAAACTATTTCAAACTGTGACATGAAAATAAAGCTATTATACACAAACCAATTCCTCAGATCAGGGACAGAACAGTATGGTGAGCAATAAAATGCCTTCATGAAAGGAGTCAAAAAACATTGAATGTCCACTGTATAAGACACTGCTTTCCAGGAATAAAGATAACAGGATGAAATGCTCTCTATTCTTTTTAGGATAGGCAAGAAGGAATTTCTCAACTTGCACGCAGATGTGACAAGCCCCTAAACAGCAACAGAGCGTGGGTACTGGAGAGTAATCAAGTGCTACAAATTGCAAGACAGCTTAGTTAATGGAAAAGCCCCTGAATCCTAACAGATTAAACACGAGGAACATGATGACTTCATCTGTATTCTTGATCAAGTAGCTAGGTATACAGTTGTGATGATGATGATGTCTTCTGACTTAACAATAGGGGAATAAAAATGTTTGGTTTTTTTTTTTTTTCTGGGAAACACAGCTAATATGCTGATTCTTGGGCTGGAGCTAGACATTCATCTCATTCATATGAAGTTCATTTTTGAGGGCTGTGTTTTTCAGAGTAAAACTCTGTGAGCCTGAAGCATAATCTCACTGGCTGCTACAACTATTAAAGAACTGAGCATGTGATGAAAACAGCATTGTTCAAATTCCTGGAAGTAACAGTCTACTTTTAAGGTGCAATTTATGATAGTTTACAAACTAAGCTGGACTTCTGGCCTCAGCTCTTCTGTGCAACTCCAGCCCCGTGCCAGTATCATTACAGAATCAAAGGAAAAGTCAGTCATGGAACTGAACTGGTAAAATAAAAACAAACCCGTAAGTAAGTGAACACATACCTCCTTTCAAAGTGGAGCATTAGTCCTGTTTGCAATGCTGAAATCATCCCTGCCCCAAGAACCCACTGTAAATTAGAAGATAACTAGGATGATAGTAGGCACGACCGATGAGCAAAAGAAGATGAACTGGGCAGTCATGTCCTCAAAGCCCCACAGCATCTAAAAAGGAGTTGGTTCAAGAAGTATTTCAAGACCATCAGAACTTAACTGAATACAGCAACATTGCCTGTGATACCTCTCTTCTGTACCATGAGGAAAATGGACGGACTGGTTGAGAACAGCGTTATGACATGTTTTCTTTTTAATGAAAGTTGGGATACTAAAAATATATTAGATATCCCAGTTTAGACATCTCTGGAGTCAAGAGGCTTTGGTACCAATGCATCAGTACCAGATGATCTCTTTGTGAAGTCCCACAGCAAAGTTACATCCTAAAGGCACACCAACACAATCTTTACAGGTGTTGAAATACCATTATTCTCAGCCTCAGTGATGTACAGCTCCTAGAGCTGAAGACCACCTTTTTTTTTTTGTGATCTGCTTCTCTCTTCCTTGTTGTTCAGCATTTTACCAGAAGATGGAGAACAAGCCTTTCATCACATAAAAAGCAGGAGTCTTTTGATAACTGCTGCAACTTTTTTTAAAAAAAGTTGTTAGGTTAAGGTTCCCATGAAAGGCACTTTAATTGGAGGAGGCTCGAGGCAGCTAAGGAGTAGCTGGGATGCAACCAGCATTTATGTCCACATTGTACGAGGACAGACTACCCAACTAAGATGTCAATCGAATAGAATATTAAAGTAAAAACTTGAGTAGTTCTTGAACTAGTTCTGCATGTTAAAAATCCTTACTAATACAATGTCTAATTTAAACCAAGTCAACCTCAGATTTCCCATGAGACTTCACTATGTAAGGCATTAGAAACAAATACTATGACAGATGATTTTTAAAGCATTTAAAAGAGTAAGCTAAATGTTTACATACAGTATTAACCCCATCGTATCTCCTGCCCATTTTAAAAAGCACAGCGGGGAAGAAAAAAATAAAAAAAAGACGATTATCTATTCCTCTCTCTGTGGTATGACAACCCTCTGATCAAGGCATTTCTCCCTATCACCATTATCCATCTTTACTTCCCTTTCACCTTTGCCTCCAACAAAGAACCTCAAACATAAACGACCTGTTTCCATTTTTGTTTTGTAGTTGGGATGCTCTACAGGCAAACTGATTTTTAGACTAGAACAAAACTTACATAGAAAAGCATGGATATTTCAAGTCTGTCCACTACAAGCATCAGACAGAACAGCACCATCTGAATGCTGCCCTCACAGATATGCCAAAATAAAGAACCAGGTCATATCAATGTAAGTCAACAAAATCTGTTTCTATTTATTTAGATCTGTGCACGGAGAGGTCATTTTACAAGTCAACACAGCATTGTACTTCTAATTCATTTCCAAAGCAGTTTAATTAGGCAAATTAAAACTGGTGCTAGTTAACTGATTCAGTATTTGTTTACCAAGGCTTAGCACTGCTACCTTGATTTTGTAGCTAGACAAGTGCTGCGAGAGTATTAGCTCTTACATGGTTGTTATTATCATACAACACAATCCAGAATTGAACAGCAAAACTTCAGCAGGTACAGAACATGAGATTGCATTCACAAAACTAAGGATGACATAATCAAATATGATTATCTTTTCTAGTGTACAAGTACCATTTACATTATGGTTATGATCAAAGAACATCAATCCCGATTTTTACTCAATTTTAGTTTTTAAAACCTTTCAAGGTTTTAAGTTGTTGATGTGCTATTTTTACTTTGAATGTGCCTTCTGAATTGTTTCACAATAAAGTTGTTAAGCAAAGTGTAGTTCTAGAAAGCCAAGATGCCTTTGGCTGAAGAGTCAGCTGATGTTGCTTCAATTCTAATGGAGATATTGACTTGTGCCCAGAAGAGAGGACTGAAGCCAGACTCTTAATTCCATCACTTACTACAAGATTGTATTTAAGCAATTGTTTTCATTTTCAATTTCTGCAGGCATGGTGCAGAGCTATCCAATTTTTTTTTCCCATTACTACTCCTCTTCTCCACTGATAGGCTGCAGTTCCAATCTTCTTCACTGTTTTTTTCCTTTTCCTTCAAACAGAAAACTCCAGCTGCTTTTACACTTTACACCCCCATCCTAACACCATTGGCTTCTCTATCCTGCAGTTGAAAGCAAAGGAAAGTCAAATCAAGATTAGTGAGTACTGAATTAGTGAGTCCAAGAAATACTCACAAAGCCAAGACAGACTTATTCAGAGATGAAGTTCAAAACCAAAATTTGAGTTTGCAATTAAGTGCTGGTCCACAAAAAGCTCACAATGACTATAGCACTTCAGTGCAATGCACTGCATAAGGAGAGGATCCATAAGGCAGAAAAGCTGGTGCTGAGAACCAAAGTCCCCAGTTTATCCACCACAGGAGATCTTATTTCGGACTAGCTTTCAGCTGGTTCCATTAACTGGATACCTATTAAAGGCTGAAGCAAACTGCCTGCAATTGCATCTAAAGCACAGCTTGTGGTTTAGTTTCACCCAAGATACATTCAATTTCCACACTGCAAAGGTGCTCCACAATGTAAAATGAAGTGTGGTAAGCAGGGATGATCAGAAGATCACTTTCAAAGTGAACTTCTTGTCTCACCCAGAGTGGTAATGTATAGGCACCCACTATTTGGGTTCACATGTATCTTCTATGGATATGTTACATTATCTGAAAACTGTTCTTTCAACCACTTACTTTCTTCTTCACCTACTGAAGAGAGATATTCAGAACAATAAAAGTAGTTTTGTTATAGTGTATGAGCATGTATGTTTTTATACTCGTCTCTATTACAGTGTTTCTCCTTCCATGGGAGAAAAAAACCCCCACACTGTTTTCCGTACTCAGGGTGAAGTACCACCTACATGATGGCGCTGATTTTCATTATTGGTATCTTCAGTACCCAGATACATAGGTATGCACCCTCTAGTATAGATAACCACTGCTTATTTAGAACTAATGTGTTTAGGTGTTATCTAAACAAAAAAACACTAGCTCAAATACTTTCAAGTACTAGTTTCCTGAACAGTTTTAAAGGTAATCTGCAAAACGGTGTTGCAAAATTCTACTCATCTACAAGGCTCTTTTTTTTTTAAATAAACATTCTCCTCTCACCATCCTCTTCATTTTTTTTATTCAGTCTGAGTTTTCAGAACAACCATGTAAATCTGAAATGTTGTCTATCAAACCAGAACACAAAGAATAAACTGAATTATAACCGCAAAATTTTCCTGCCGCAAAACTGCAAAAATATAAAGATACAGATCTAAGTTTTATGCTCAAGCCTCACCAGAAAGGGAAGAGAGATGCACAGAAACAGCAAGAAATCAAGTCTTATACATTTATCTTGCAGTAACTCATGCATATATTCATACTGAAGGAAAGCTATCCTCCTTGAGATTTTCAGAGACAACAGTAAATAAGTTCAGAGAAATACACACACAGAGAAAAGGTAATTGTTAAAGAACTGAAACTAACTTCTAATTCTTTCTATTAAATCAAAATTAATTAGAATACATTTGAAATCCAGTATAGGTGATCAACTTCCCTGCAATGAATGGTTCATTTTCTCAGTTTGTTCAATCCTTACATATTCATACATCTATATAGTAGTTTATATAGTGTATATATACACTATATATAGTAGTTTGTTATGCAAAATAAGTTTCTTGAATATCATTCCATGAAAATTACAAAACACGAAAGTTGAGGAAAGATAGAAAGTTAATAAAAATTATCATTAGCTACTTTTTGACTCTTGCCTAAAAAGATTCTCCCCAAATAACCACATCTACTTAGGTCTCCTTCATGGAAATCTTATTTTTTAATTTTTTTTTTTTTAAATAAATCTCACCACAGCTCCAGTTACCATGAATATGTAGTAACTAAATAGACTTCAATGCTTCTGAAAACGCAAGAGTGCATTGATTATTTGAACTCCCCTCTCCTTTCCCTAAATGTATTTACACCACCTAAGGTGTTAACGACCTTGATGGTTCTTTACAACTACTTGACTGTAACTCACACTCTCATGGTTGCACATCTCTAGTAAAGAGAGTTAAGACTAATTGCAGGAAGAATACATGTAATGATGATGGACAACATAAAGAAACTCACCCTTAAGATTAACTTTTTGAAGATTTTTTTAAACTATTGTTACAATTCAATTTGTAAGGACATTAGCGCCCTGAGTCTTCAGCACACAAGCATGAAAAGTTAACCATACCTCTTATCCAACTATTTCTACTTCACTAGGCAGATAAAGTAACAACAACAAAAAAAATCCAGGTTTGTCTTCTAATGTATGTAACTTTGAATAGCAGGGAAGTACCACTGCCCCCAATTTACAGATACAAAATGAAGACAGATGTAAGCATGCTGTCAAAACACACATTTACATTTCTAAAGCAGAGTCTACATTGGAGGAAGGTTTGAAAAAAACCACCTCAGCAGATACGGAAGTAGAAATAGAAGAAAAGCTTGTGGGGCTCTGCTACAACTCTCAGAGTAGTAATTGTGTCATCTACCATCACCAAGAAAATATCACAAAAAACACAGCAAGGAAGAGAGACGACTGACTCTGGAAAGTTAATTACCAAACATAGAACCTTCTGTTAACTGATAGAGACATGTTTCTCTCCCCAAATGTAAGTCAAAAGGCTCAAGCAATTTGTATGTTTTTCACCCGGGCATGCTGAACATACTGCGTGAGCTCAGATTGCTAATTATTAAATTGAAAGAGGCAAAACGAAAGAGAAATTACCTTGGTGCTATTGCTCCCATTATTCTTTAGTCACTATTTTGCTTAAAATTCAAAACCCAGCTAGTTTTAGAAAAAGAACTAGAAAAACCTAGAAAATGAATGGACAGTCTGTGCTTACGTACATAAACTGTTTTAGAACAAGTAAATTATTTAAAATATCAGGAAATAACTTCATTAAGCCTCATGCTTTGTCATATACAGTAGTAGAAATTATCCTTCTTTAGGCTTGCCTTTAATCTTTCGACTTGCATTCAATACGCTCTTWCTGATCTTGTCAGTAGCATCTGATTTCTCTTGCATCCTTACATAAGGAGCGAACTTGTCATCCCAGTCTTCATATTTTAGTCTGTTTAGTTAAAAACAATATTCAGCAGTTGGCTATTAAACAGGCATTTCAGGAATGTGGTGGGATGTTCATTACAGTAAACTTTTATCCACTGCCAGGAAATCTAAATTACCTATTCTTTTAATTATCAGACTGGCATATGGGCAGATTAAAAATAGGAAGATAGCCAGAAATAACTATGTCTAATCTGAAAATATGTGCATTTCCTGCAATATAGGTGACTTGAACCTGCTCTCTCAGTCAAGTGAAATGAGACATTACAAATATTTCTGTAGTTCACCTGCGTTACATTTTTGTATTAGCTGTCCTTATCAGCTGAATGCAACTTCTCCCTCTGCTACTTCAAACCTTTTTAATTCTGATGAGAACTTAATGGATAATCTTCTTCCTCAGTAGAAAGGTTACTTAATTGCCATTTTAACCTTGTCTATTCAGCACAGTCAAACTGGCATCCCAAAGGATGCTTCCATCTGATCTACATTTCCTGTGAAAGAACAAGGCAATGTCTACCTGATTCAGACAGAGTCTAATAACCAACTGTGTCCTTATACCAGTGTCAAGGTACTGCCACTGTGTCCATGTGTGAGGAAGGAGAGGAGCCAGGATTATGCTTTCTCCTGAATATGTTAGCAACCCTGAGCAGAACTCGGAGCTCCTGCCATCACACTGATGTGGTTCATGAAGTCTGGCTGAGTATCCAAAAGCAGGGTTCAACTGGCATGCCAGTTTCAACGAGAACATTATGCAAGTTCCAGGTCTGTAGAACTGGGATATTTAAGTTTTACCATCTTCACTGTTATGGATTTGTAATCAGAAGTTACTTTTTATCCTAGCTGTTCTCTTCATAAGAACTATCCTCCAATGATTAAAGTAAAATGAAGTTCAGATTATGTCTTTTGTGATTCTGAACATTTAATCTCTTTTTGTCCTCGTCCTTGTGTTCATTCTGTTATAAAACAGTGTATTATCACAAGCTTCTGAGACAAGTAGGAATCACAAGACTGAGGAACTCCTTACTTGTAATTTGATTTAATGCCCAATCACTGAATTTATCAAAACAGTATTCAGTGTATTAGATACAAAAATATCAAACAGGATTTATCTATTCACCAGAATCAATTCTCTCCATCATTTTGAATAACAGAAGACAAAAGGAGTCCTACCAAATTCTGTTCTTCGTGATATACAGGAGACTGAGAAAACAACACCATATCTGCTATTAGCTCAAATGAAAACTCATTAGATAACTGCTATATTCAACCCAAAAGACAACAGAGTTACAAAATAAAGACTGGTCTTTACCCTAAAGAAATCCTTAAGTATTTTACTCCAGGCTAAAGAATTTTACTCCAGGGAGTTCAGTTTCTCAAAGCAACAAATGCATCCGTCCAGCAGTTAGGAGAGAATGAACACTAGGAGTCAGTATCTGAAGCTGGATGGAGCTTTGGTGGAAGTTGTCCACGTTACCTGAGTCCCTATAAGGACAAAGAATTGTGTGACTAGCTCAGAATAATTAACAAAATAATCAAGTGAGAACTACATTAGTTAGCACAGGATTTTCCTGATTCTCTGACGAAAGATTAATTTACTTTAGCTTCATACAGGGAATCATGAAGCCAGAAATATTACATACCAGAAGACTGTACAACAGTTACAGAAGAGAAGATGGAGAAGAAATTTGATCAAACAATTCTTACCAAAAACTACAGGCACACGTTTTTGTGTTGAGTTGAGTTGAGCAAGTTGAATCCAATCTCCTACTGGATCAGGTCTATTTTCAGAGAATAATTTCATAAAGCTCCACTGCCTTTTTGATGTTACATATACCTTCTTTCTGAATGTCTTTGTTCTGCCACGTACTAGGTGTTATTAGATTATCTCTTCCCAAACGAAAGCAGTGCAGTTCATCCTTAGAGATGAAAGATCCCAGAAATAATACCATGGAGTTCTCTTTAATGCGTATTTGGAAAGACAAATAGAAAAAGAAATATATTCCACACCTCAAAAAAAAACCACCTGCACACTTCTTAAAACGCAAGATATTAAGTTCTTAACATATGCAGAAGCACAGACCTAATAAAATGGGGAATACTATTTCAAAAGATAGGTTCAAGTCATATTGTTTACCTGTTATTTAAACTTAAATTTGCAAGTTGTTGTACATCATCATTTTAAGAAGCTGATGGCATAAGAATGTCACGCTAGTTTCCCTCATGAAAACTAAAGAATTATACACACTGTACTGCAACTGCTCAAGGATTTTTATGGAGGCCTTCAAAAACAACACTAACAAAAAAAATTTTGATAGATATAAATCAATGCCTGGAGCGCTATTTCTTGAAGATATGCTCCATACATAGACGAATTTGAAATAGTTTCTTTGGCTTGTGTGTCAGTTTAGGTAATACATCACACTGAAGAAACAATATGTTGCTGTCTCCTAACAGTTCCAGTTTGATCCCTAATTTAGGGAAGTCTTATGTAGAAACCACCTACAATATATAGTATGTCTGCATAAAGCCTACAGTAAAAAAATATTATGACATTTAAATGGCAGAGTAAATGGAAAAGGCCAAATGAAATTCCCTGATTCTTAGTCACAAAGGAAGCAAAGATTCCCTAGAAGAGCACTTTTTTTTCTGCTTTCCCTTAAGATCTATGGTTTGAGGTATTCATTCTCTAATAAAATAATAAAAAAAAAAATATTGATAGAGAGATAGAAAATGGACTGAACATTCAAATAGATATATAACTTCCTTATCAAGAAACTGAGACACGTAATGTGGATATTTGATAAAATGAGATGCCTTACTGAACATTAACAAATATATATATTCCTTGTACAGTCCTGCACAATAAGGAAGATGTTTTCCATAGTCAATATTTCATGTTTTTTAAACAGTGAATCTTCAATAATCGTAGTTTTAGAAAGCAACCTAAACATTATTGATATACATTATTCAAAAGTGGGGAAAAAAGTTTGGATTTGTGGGAAAAGGTAACGGCAGGAATATATGTGCCAGTACAGAAAGTACCTAATACGTTTAGTTATGCTAGCATAGATGTGCAGCTATTGTTTACAGCCAACTACTATGGGTAAATTGAAGTCTACAGTACAGTCTTCAGATTTTTTTTTTAAATGGCTGAAGGACGGTGTAAAGCAGAATGCCTCACAGTCTTTGAATGGGCAATAAGAATCAAGGATATTATGGAGGAAAACTAACTGTAACCACACTTGATATGGGCTAAAAGTATTTCTTAGAGAGAAATGGTAGTTTGCTGATAGGAGGGGTTTTCTTAATAACTTTAGTAAAAGCATCAAGTAACTTTAACCCAGCAAAAATTGTGCATCAGGGTAACTATGAAACTAAGTATCTATTTGCCGAACTGAAAGCTTTTTTCTTTCCCACAGTAACTAAGTGGAATGCTTGATTTTAGTATCATATGCAGCACCTTATATAGAAAGGTGAGCTTTTGTAAGGATTCTAAAGTTTTATTGATTTTAATCCCTCCATCTACATTTTGTCATCTTCTTAACTACCTTAATTTGTTATGCTTTTGAGAACTATCGCTCTTCTCCAGACTATTTGTACTCGGAAGGATAAATAGTATGTTTTACAGGAAAAGTATTTAAATCCTAAGCCTTACATGGGTTGTCACCTTCTTACCGAATTCTTACTAGATTGTTACCTTCCCTGCAGGTAAGTACTTCAAAACCACATAGATTCCAAGGATATAGTAACAAAGCAAAAAGAAAAGGGGAAAAAAAGGAAAAATTTAAAATCAAGGACTGCAAAAACTCTGTTCACAAAAGTGAAAACTGGACAAAGACTGCAAATAGCCTTGAAAATCTAAAAGGTGCTTCCAACAGAAAAGGAGTATGCTACTTTCCATGTCTACATGGGATAGGATAAATCACAGTAGTCTTAAATTGCAACAAGGGATTAGAGATCAAGTTAGACTGTAAGGGGGGAAAAAACCAACCAACCAACCAACGTTTGAAAGCAAAGATAACTGAACTAAAATGTATTATCCAGGGAGTTTTCCTGGAATGTTTCTTACTGGAAGTTTTTGAGAACAGGTTAAACAAGCATTTGTAGCTATGGCTTACCAATAATTAATCCTGCTTTGGAATCATGGTCTAGCTGACTGAGATCTCTTCCAAATACATGTTCCATATGGGGAAAATACTGCCAAACCCAGCTAGCTCAAAAGGGAAGTTTTCAAAACTGAAACACAATGTTGTAATGACTGTTCTTTCCTAACCGTCTACCTATATTTAAGGAGTTTTTAATACAGAAGAAACAATTTATTAAAAAAATCAAGAATACAAATTATTCCTTTTACACTGATGGCCATTTACAAAAATGAAAAGACTTGATTTGTATTACAGCAGATCTTTAACTCAAAACTATCACCAAAATGAGTTTAAGATTCCCCTCATCTGCCCAACAATAATATTAAAAGGCTGTTATTAAAGATTTGGCTTTTTTCATAAGCACATTATAAAGAAAACACACATCTAAAACTAACTGCACCAGTTCTGGTTGTCCAAGTAACCCAATATGTAACTGGGAAACAATTCAAATGAACTACGGAAAGCTACATTTTACACGATCATTACACTTGGTAAGATATGAGCTAAACACACACTGAACTGAACTTGCTGCCTGAACTCGTTAGCGATCTCCAAAAAAAAAAAAAATCCATGTGTATCACATCTTGGTACTTTTCATGCTCAAACATATTTGACAAATTATCATGACCAAATAAGAAGGACTGACAGCCTGGCAGAAAGCTTAGACATTAGCATGGTTAGAAAAGCAAATCAATGAAATTCTGATTTTCAGAGAGATACACAGGTAGAAAAAAAATTAACTATTTCAGTCACATCCACTTACTTTGATACAGGAAAATTTGTATTAATAAAAACTTATAGTACAGAGCTCAGAAGTTCTAATGAAGACCAGCTCCAATCTCGCATGATGCTGAGGCTCGATGCCATTASTGAGGACGAGGACTAGAACAATTATGCTCATTGGTTAGACTTAACCTAAACAGTGAGGGTGTTTTTTTCTAAACACATTATATCCAGATATGCACACATACTATATTTATTTGAAAGCAAGAAAATTTCCCTGACTCCCTGTAGTTTAACTTAAAAAATCAGGGGGTGTCGTTTCTGCCCCCCACACCCCCGGTCAATAAGATGACTGTTTGACATGGAAGGTCTTATAGTAATGAAGGAGCACAAAAATGCCTGAGGCCACTCAAAGTTTGCATGAGATGACAGAGTGATGACAGTTGTTTTTCTTCATGCACTTGGGAATCTGTGTGCTGTTCTATAGTTTAGTGGATTCCTCGTGATTTCTGGCAGCCGTACATCTCTCCCTGAACAGGAGATCGTCTGGATGTCACAGGCACAAAAGCAAAATGGAAAAGTATTAGAAGATATGATGGAAATCTTACACTCGTGGTAATGCATATAGAAAAAAATAGCAACTGTGAGACCAGGAAGAAACACGGTGTGGTAGAGGCAAATTTGCAAAGACAGAAACATCAAAACAGAAGCTTTTAAGGGTTAGCTCAGTGTAGAAATCACTCACTGGACTCAAAAGAAAACACTTTTTACTTAAAGAAGTAGAAGTTGTAGAATTTGTGTGTACTCAAAAGAAGAGACAGAGACCTGGTTACACAGGAAATCATTAAACTGAAAGCTCAAAAAATAGCAACCTTACCAACATTCACATTCCAGCAGTTTGTGACTATATTACGTAAAGATCACTACTAGCTGTTGAGCCAAACAAAATCAAGGGTGGATGTCTACTTACACACTCAATGAAGAGTTCGATGAATATCATCTGGAGTGAGAGACCGGGTGTGATATTAAGAAAGAGAGGTAATGTCTTCTACTTGTATTAAAAGGGCACCTGACATTTTGCTGATGGTATTTTTCACTGTCAGTGAATACCAATCTTAGAGTCACATCAGGAGGAAGGACATCACAACTGCAACTCCTTGACGAAATAGCAAATAAGCCCTTCAAAAACTGTTGTGGTCTTTATTTACAGAAAGACTCTTGGCAAGGGATCATACTCTAACTCCTACAGGAAAAATGAAGAAGCCTACTGAAACACTTCTTTGTCATTGGATTAAGACAGACTGGGTTTGGATAAATCCAGAAGTTGTAGCTAAAAGGTTTAAGAAAGGCTTTATTTCAAATTATATGGACAGAACTGAAGATTATTTCTGTCATCTTGAGTCTGAAGAGGAAGCTGAGAATACAGAGACTAAAAGGGAGGAAGATGACAACAGTGAAGAGGGTGACAGCACCAGAAAGATGTGAAGTCTGTGAGGTGTAAAAACTGAAAGCGAATTGTAGTAAGGTATAAGAGAAGAAAATAAGACTGACCTCCAGTAGAAACAAATCATTAGTGAAAACTTCATAACTTTATTGTATATTGATTACAGGTATATAATAAAAAAAGCTTTTTATGTACAGCTATGTTTGTTTGCTTTTAGGAGGGACATCTTATATTTGGATTAATACAGTATATATTCCCCAACATTACCAAGATCTACTCTTAGCGTGTCAGCACACAGGAAAAAAAAATAGGGTAGGACCTTAAGGTATTAAGGTAGAACCAATATGCATGTGTTCCCCAACTAATACTTCACTAGTACCTCAACACACAATAAAAATCAGTTTAAAACAGTAGGAACAAACTCTATGCAGTCACATCAGTTAAAAACAAGCTTTTTTTAAAATAAGTTTTGGTTGGTTTTTTTTTTTTAGGTAGCTAAAAACCTTCGCCCCTCCATTTTTCCATCAGCATTACACTTTTGCTGCTAGTGTTAAGAAGATCCTAGGTTAATATTGAGTAAACTGTCTACACTAGAAGGATATTAGTGTGTCTACTGATAGCTAAGCACACTTGTTAACACATTTTAACACAGGATTTTCTCATAACAGGCAGACATGACAAGACAACCAACAGATGAGACAAAAAGTACAGGCAAAGTTGTTGAGGAAGGATAGCACAACAGTCCAAATATTTTGGGCTCATTATATGTTGAGAACTTGTTTAGAACTCACTATATGTTGACCACTTGTACATTAGTACAACAAACCTGATCACCTTACAGTTTTGGAGAATCTGTACCACGAAGTACAGCAAGAGAGAAAAAAAAAAAAAAAAAAGAAAAAACCTCAGAAGCAGATACAGAAAACAGATGAAAAGTCAAAAATAACAATGAAGGGAAGACTAATAAGCTCAAAGATGAAACATGTCAATTACAGAAAAATAGGGTAAGTAGAGGTACCACAAAGATATCACAACTAACTAGCTACAAAAGGAAATTTGTTACCAGCCTGCAATTGGTATTTAAGAAAATAAAGGTTACATTGGGTAATGACCATCTGGAAGGGAACACAGCCCATAATGCAGAGCTCTGATATATCCATCAGCATCACGTTCACCTAGCTCTTAGGGGAAAAAAACCCAAACATTTTGGTCTTCTCGAACTGAATACAATCAACAGATCCCCTTTAAGAGCAAAGTTTGAAAAGAATCTAATCAGCCACCACATGGTGACAGCAATCTTTCTTTGGACCATTCTGAATTCTTGCAAAATTCACACGTTCAATTTTTAGTCACTACAGCTGAAGATACTTGTTTTGTCTGCCCCAGTCTGCACACATATTGTTTGTGACAACATAACCGTTTGTCACGGATTTGCTAATTACCAAATTGCAACAGAAGAGCATGAATCACAATTAAAAAGTCATTTTACATATATCCATACGGAGGTGAATTTCACTTGATAACAATTAAAAATAATGCTCTCTATTGCATGCTTACAATGGTGAACACAACCACATTCACAGGTCCAGTCTATAATCCCCTTAAAATTTAAGAATAATTGCATCATTTCACAGTGCAATCAGCAGCAAAACACAAAAATATTTATAGCTAATGAAATGCTGCATATAAAAGACATCAAAGTAAACTTTATTCTTACAAGAGAAGAAAATAGTTCTATAATATTATTTTCAGTCAAAGTACAAGGGGTCTTGGTTTTTTGTGTTTGTAACAGCTGTACTACACTGTTGGGTTATAAACAATGAAATAGTTCAAATTGAGATTTTTCAAAACCAGATAAGGGATTTGGCCGTAAAACTCCCACTTCATTTAATGAGAGTAGAATACTTAAATCCCTTATTCATCTTTGAACCTAAGGATCTTTTAATGCTCTACTGCACATTCTTTAGCTTCCTTCAGTATGAAAACATGCTTACTTCTCAACCATTATGCTACCCACTTCATTTAAACAAAAAAAATTAAAAAGTTGATTTATGGCCACAAGCTATGTGGTTGCTGGGCTCCAGAGTCACTACCTGGCAAAATAAAATAAGGACACAAGACTTTCCAAGTTCTGTGTAGTTATTTCATGCCTGGAAACTAAGCATGAAAAAAAAAAAAAAAAGGTGAAATCATACTGGGATAAACACTAAAAATATTTCTTCAGCACTGCACTTCCAGACTTAAGATACAAATAAGACTCAAGTTTTGTATATATGACCAGTCCAATTATTCTTCCATGCATATATATTCAAAGACTTTATTCTAGAAATCATGGCAGATGCCTTTAAACCGTTATTTAAAAGAGATTTCTGAGATGGTTTTTACTACTACATGAAATTTCTATAACCTCTGTCATGCAGTGTAGCTAAGCCTACTATTCGAATCATGAATACTATTTTGTGTTAACCCCAATAAAGGATTAAAATTGTGGAAGAGGCTGAGTAAGTATTTTGGCACCACCAGCACAGGTGAACAGATTTAAAAAAACATCTCTGTTGAACCAGTATAAAAAAATAATCCACCCAACACCACCACTATTTAATACATTAAGCATATGTTTAGACCTTGGTTTAAAATTTGAAAAGCAGGATCTTTCAATATTGAATGGCATGTCTCAACTCTCAGTGTTACACATCAGTCTTCAGCCTGCAAAACCAGATACAGCCTTCTATAAATCTTGGTAAAGAAGGGACAGTAACTCACTTCAAAACAGCATGGATTTTTATCTGAGTCAGTTTCTACACAACTGCTTTGTTCAGTGAGACTTTTTTTAAAACGTGTACTTTTAAGAAAATTAGTAAACTTGGGCCTTACTTTGGGACTTTTGCAACAGCCATTAAAATAAGAATAATATTAATTTTTATTAAACTTCAAATCAATCAATCAACTACTGAAGCCACTCACTAAGCACACGCAACCATAATTTTAGTGATAAATCTGCTTCAGACACCAGTAATCTACTCTGTACATGTCAAGGGTGGTGTCTTCATTCCCACCTACCCAACTACTTCAGTTCAATGAACAGCTCATTCACAAGTTTGAAGTCGAGCTGGAGCCAGGAAAGCCAGATTTCCGCCTCCCAGTGTATGAATTTAAGAAAGCAGGCACAAAGATTAAATAGACTGAGAACACAGTGATCTGAACCAACATAAACCAATCTTGTTTGTGTGCATCTACACAGACATTCTACCCAAATACAACATGATAAATTTTGACTGGAGAAAAAGAACCTGAAATACGACTCCTGTATATTTGAAATAAAATATGAGAAAGGAATATACTTAAAATATTCAGAAGCGAATCTCCCTGGTTAGCAAAAAGTAGAGCCCAGTTTAATCCAGAAGTGACAGACATGTAAATCAGCATGCTACAATGGCTACCACCAAGAATCAGCTCTTTAAGAAAACAGATACAAAATCACAAATAAAACACAATTCAAACCGACCATGTGAATTCGCTCTTATCCATTCCACCTTTTAACAATTTGCCTACGTTCCATGAATGGGTGACAGTAATGTGTAAACAAGCATTATCACTCTTATCAGATAGACTATTAAACCCATAGTAAAGCTACAGAAGTAGCGGTTTCTGTGAATTTCTGTGGCCTAAAATATTTAAGAGCTTGTTTTATACATTGTGTCATACCTAATGTTAGCTGAGAAAGGACATCTAAGAGAAATCAGGGCAATGTATAGACACATACGTGACTAAAATGGAGCAGTTTGTTTTAACTGTAGAGCTAGCATCACAAAGTTTGTTTAGAAAGGGATACTCAGCAGGGTCACCAGTTCAGAAGAAACACCTGCAAACATGCCTGCTTCAGGACCAGCCCAAGCCCTCGGGAAGCAGGCCTTTTCCCGACGGCAGTCACAGCCAGAATAATTACACACAATGGTGCTTCAAACAGTGCCAGCTCAGGAGCCCTCTACGGAGGTGGGACTGCGCTCCCTTGACAGGGCGAGAAAACGGCGAGCAGCATCGCAGACCTACGGACCTGCCACCATCACTGGCGACTTAGTTCAGTCCACCACCGCTTCACCGCATTCTCTTTCCCAGGATGGCAAAAACTCCGCTATCCCTCGAGGGTACGAGATAGGGAAGGGAGAGGGCAAGGGGCGGGGGGAGGAGGGGGTACTCGGGCATAGAGCAGGCGCCCCGTGCAGAGGGGACTCGGGACGGACTTTCAGCTTCTCCCCGGGCCCTCGGCGGAGAAGCGGAGCCCCCATCTCCCGGACTGCCGCCTCCCTCCCTTCGCCCCACGCTTCGCCTCCAGGGGAGGAGGGGTGCCGGAGGGAAGGGGACGGGGAGGGGGGGCCCTCGGTCCGCCACCGCCGGGAACAAAGGGCCCTTCGATAAGCCGAGCCGCAGAGCACAACAAAGGGGCCTAGAGACCGCGAGAACCGGGGCGGCCGCCGGGGAGGGGGGAGGAGAGGCGGGGGAAGGGGATTACAGGCCCGGCCGGAGCGGCTCCCGGCGCAGGGGGGCGGGCCGCCTCATCTCAGCCCACAATGAGCGGCGGCGTCAGTCGCCCCGCGGCGGCCGGCCCGGCCCGGCCCGCAGCACTAACTCCCAGCGCCCCCTCCCCCCGCCCGGGCCAACCGCCGCACCGGGCCGTTGGCTGCGGCTCCCCCGCTGGCGTCCCGGCGGGGGCGGCGCTGCTCCCGCCCGCCCCCCGCGCTGCCTCTCAGCCGGGCACGGGCACACGCACACACACACCCCGCGGGGGAGGGGAGAGCGCGGGCGGGGGCAGGGAAGGGAAGGAAGGGAAGGCAAGAGGCGGCCTGACCTGGCAGAGCTGCTTGCAGTACTCGGTAGCCGCTTGCACCGCCGGCTCGGGGCTCTCCCGCAGCCCCGTCTCTAGCTCCACTAGCCGCTCCCGCAGGCGCCGCAGCTCCAGGAGGTCGCCACCTAGGCTACCGCTCTCCTGCTCGGCCTCCTCGTCCGCCATCTTCGCACCCCGCTCCGTCGCGTACGCAGCCCCCCCCCCCCCCCCCCCCCCCCCCCCCCCCCCCCCCCCCCCCCCCCCCCACCCCCCCCCCCCCCCCCCCCCCCCCCCCCCCCCCCCCCCCCCCCCCCCCCCCCCCCCCCCCCCCGCTCCGTTTCCAGGTCACGTGATTACACAATGCCACGTTCCGGGGAGGGGTCACGTGCCGGAGAAGACGGGGGAGCGCGCGCGCGCGCTCTCCGTCCCCCGCGGCGCAGGACTGGTCCGGGGAGGGGCGAGAGCGAGAAAGGGGCGCGCCTCTGCGGGTCACGTGACGCGACGCCACGCGCCCGGCGGCCGCGCGGCCACGTGACGGCCCTCCCCGCCCTCCCGGCGACGGGTTTTGGCGGCAAATGGCAGCAAATGGYGGTGGTCGGGGCTTGCGGGGGCAGCCCTGCCTCCCGGGGCTGCCGCGGAAGGGCCTCGCTGGGGTGGCCCTCGCCACTGTCCCTCGAGCTCTGAAGGTGGCGACAGTTTACGTGTGGCCTGGTTGTACCAGAGCTGCATCCCCCTCGCTGGCCGTCGTTGCATGGAGCGAGGCTGTGGCTCTCCCCTGGGGCCTGGATGGGTTATTTCCTCCCCGCTCCTGCCTGAGGGTGCCGCGTGGCACCAACTGCTGCTGGGTCAGCCATGGCCAACGCCGCTGGAGTTTTGTTGCATGTTCTCTTTYTTCCTCTGAAGGAAGTAATGGGGTGTGTTAGCTCAAGGATGCCACTGAGTTGTTGTCTTCATACCTGGATTGTCCTGCTTTTGTTATAATTGGAAGTGAGAAGTACGGCTTTGCACTTCAAATGAAGCAATTGAGATCTGGAGGTTCTGGAGGGCTTTGTTGCCCATGCAGTCCTGGTGCTGCACCGAGCTCCCTCTCGCACACTGGTGACGTCCTCAGAACAGCGGAAAGCTCCAGCGATGGGCATTGACCTCCCCTGCATCTGCCCGAGAAGCTGAGGAGACTCTTTGACCTGTCACAAGTATTGGAAATACTGGAGATTGGCCTGAGGCATTGAATTTGATGAGGAGGAAAACATGGACCTGATGGGCACTGAATTGGCATGGGTACATGTTTTGCAGTCTTCTAGGCTGTATAGGTTGACACAGGTTGACAGCTTCACACTCTTCGCATTGCCAATGCTCATCGAGAAAGTGAAGAGGAAATGTGTTACTGCAGCAAGAGCACTGTCTGTCGGGACTGGATCATTTCTCTTAGTCAGCCAGCAGTGAGAGAAGGTGCACTGTGTTAAGCTGGGCTTTTCACATCATCTGGAAAACRAGGAAAACTGGTATTTTGCACTAACTTAAATCAGGTGTAACACTTTTTTGGCTGGAAGAGACTGTAGCTGCAGACTCCTCAGTATGTCAGTCAGTCTTGCTCAGACCCAGGTTTAATACAACATCCTACACCTGCTAACTTATCTTGTATGACCATTGGACTGATTTGATGATTATGTTCTCTTTTTTTTTTTGTCACGAAGGAAAAGTGGCGCTACCTACTTCTTGCATACAGTCGAAAGCTGGGGCATATGATGGAATGAACACTAAATAGGAGCTGGAAAGAAAAGAGGTTCTTTGAGACTGCAGAAACGTTACTCTGCAAGTGTAGACGTTCACAGTGATAGTATTGAATATGGAACATTTTGGAGACAGGTCTGGGGGTCTGGTCGAAAAATGACCACATTTTGGATCATAGCAGTAAACCCAAAGTTGTATGTTTCTAGTTTCCCGTACAAGTAACCAAGTAAATATCTTATTTGCCATTGTAAGCCTGAAACCTTTTAAGTTTTTGATTTTTACTGTACATGAAACGCATTCTGTTCCAAGCAGAAGACAAGAAAACTTTCAGCTTTCCCATTTAAGGCTTAATGTAGTACCAGAAAAATCTGACTGGTTTGCGTGTATTCCTCACCACCAAACTGCCTGTAACAGCAGTACTAATGAGTGATGCAAATACTAGAAACAACTGCACAAAGACCTATTTATTCTTTCTCAATCACTTAATTTATCTGCAGGAGCTAAAATAAATTCTCCTCTGGATAACTCTTTCAGTCCTATATTGCGCTATTTGTAATTATTTTCACTTAAGGGTAAACCACAATAGCCAAATTCATATTCATTGTCTGTCCTTGTTTTAGCTTGCTGTCTTGTTTCCTCCTTGCCCAGAGGGTTTTCTGAATTGAGCCCAGGCCAGGAAGGAAGCAGAAATGTGGAGCATGAGTTTCTTGCTCATGCAAAAGGCTAGCACTTGGAGATGGTAGAGTAAGGGTTGTTTGTTTTGTTCTCATCAGGGTCAAGCRGAAAGGAGCGTGTCCTTCAGCTGTCCTACCCTGAAGAGGACTTGCACTTAGGCCTCCAGGGGCCTTGTGCAAGGGAGGATTCCTGTCTTTAATCACGGTTCACAGGCAGTTAATTGCTAAGCTTACACCTAAGAAACCAAGGAAGGAATTAGTAAGTAGAAGGAATGACCACAAACAGCGGTGAATAAGGGAGGAGTTCTTTTTTTCTTGTTTGACAACAGTAAGAATATGGTGACAGCTACTGAGGGAAGCGTGGCAGTGGCCTGAGGAAGAGGAAAAGAATGCTGGACATGACCAGATACAAAGCTGTGGTATTTGTCTTGTCTTTGAATCCTGACAGAAACTACACTGTGTTTCTCAGAAAGAGAAGAGAAGAGCTCGGATAGAGCTCACGGAAGAGAAGAGCTGGTGCCTGACAGTGACAGGAGAGAAAGAGATTTCACAGCGAAGACAGTCTTTTCAGATACCTGTTTTCTCCATGGACTTGTGGGGCAGACTATGCGACAGTGAAAGAATGTGAATATAAGAGAGAGGAGGCTTACTATTGCAGGGGAAATATGGTCAGGGAAGGCGTTTRCTGTACTGGAAAATACAGAGAAGAAAGAAGCAGCTGAGGAAGATGTGTGTATGGGGAAGGACAATGAATCCCGTGGGGGGAGGGGAAACAACCAACCAAAACAGTCCAAGGAATAAAAAGAGGGTGGAGATTGTGAGGAAAGAACAGAAAGAGGATGGAAGACTGGAAGGGGAAGGACCTGAGTTTTGCACCAGTACAAAGATGGAATTTCTTGTTAAGAGGAATTGACAGGCTTATTACTAGGGTGTGCTAGAAATAAAGATTTAAGATAAGGGCTTGTGGCAGTAAAGATTCCTCATCATCAAAAATTCCTTTGGGATTCAGATACACTCTTCCCTGCTCTCTTACTCTTGCCACTTCCTTGACTGACTCAGTATTTCTACAGTGTGGTGTTTTCCTAGCTCCACACTTTGATTCTCATGTCTCAAATATACCTGTCATTAAGAGGAGGCATATCCTATGGCTCTTCAGATACTCTGGTTGTATGTTTTGGGATGCTGGTCCTGGCTAGAAATGCATAAGAGAAAAAGGAGTCTTCATGATCTAAGCTGCCCTATGTGCGGGTTATTTACCTATCAGTTGTTTGAAATAGCTTTAAAAAAAGAAACAATTTATGTGATGTCCCACTACTGGTTTTAAGATGCTGGAAGAGGAAAATCAAGCGAGTAGCAAGAGGAGTACCAGAGGTTAGGACGGCGGACAGCAAGGAGAAAGGGTTGGAATAGTGATGAGAGTGTTGCTTAGACTGTATGTAGCTGGTAGTTGGGAGGAGGACTATTAACTCTTCCAAGGAGAATGTCGTGTTAGCAAGAAACAACTGTGATGTTTGTGTATCATTGGAGCCCTGGCCACAAAACTAGATCTTTTAGGGATAACAGAAGATATGACAGAATAGAAATTAGGACAGGAACACACAAATACTAAAACACTCGTGGTGTTTGGGAGGCAAAAGGTATTGATGGAGGATTAGAATTTGCAGTGTGATAGATATTAAAGAAACAAACGGGGATAGGAAAGATAAAGTAGAACTTGTTTGAGTCAGTGTTGGGGAAATGCGGCAAAGAGCTTCTGTTAGAGAGCATGAAGACGTGCTAGAGAAGTTTGGGTTCAAGTCTGGAGAGAAATAGTTTTTGTAAGATTATTAGGAAAAATACTATTTGGAGCAAAAGTAGGTTGATAACTAAGGTTCTTAGTTTCAAAGGTCAAACTTTGAGAAATTAAGGGAATGAGTTGGTGATGACAACTGTGTTTAGGTGGCCAAGGACTTGCATGTGGTGAAGGCTTGGCATCTGTCAAGTGTCTCTGCAAAAAAGTATCTGGAATTCATATCTCAAACAAGAGGGACAGTCAGTCCCAGCTGCATAAATAGCCACTTCAAAAGGGTTATTGGGAACAATCAAAAGCTTGAAAGGAATGGAACAAAATGATTGCTTGAAAAATATTAAGAAGGGTAAGAATAAAGTGAGAATTGTCAGAAGCCCAACTGAGTTTCCTTACAAAGGAAATTACAGCAGGGGCTAATGAGAAAGAAGATATGAAAATGAATGTTTCCACATTTGAGATGAAAGCAAAAAACCTATCACATACCCATCTGAAACATCAGAAGATCTTTATTCAACCATAAATTTCCATTAATGATGTAGGTACAAAAATATGAGCTGTAATAATGAAATGTGCTGATGACACAAAATAGTGAGACGCTTTCAATATGAGAAGGATCAAGACTAGATGACCTTGAACGCCGAAATAATAGAATGGATTAATTTTAATAACACAACATGCAAGGAGACTGATAGCAGTACTTTCTCCTAGGGGAGGAACCTCATTAGTTGGAAGTGACAGTGGGTACAAAGTGCTCATTGTGTTAGTTGACGATGACCAAGTCATAGATACGATCTAGCTGCAAAAAAAGTTACTGAAATCACACGACATGCCAGGTCAGCTATTTCCATTAGATACTGCAGATAAAAACATTGGTCTCATCTCATCTGAAACAATTTGTGCGATTCTGGTCACTATTATTCAGAAAAGATGAGATTGCACTGCAGGAGGTACAGAGAAGGACTCAAAGGATGATCAGTAAAATGGAGAATCTCTTTCATGAGAGGAGAATAAAAATGGTTCATTTAGCTTAGTGAAACAAAAGGTGAAAAGAAGTATAATTTCAGTCTAGAAACACTAAAAGTAAGCATCAGGACAAAAGCTTTTCAAGCTGAAGGATGGTACTSTGTGAAGAAAAACTGGTGTTAACTGATTGCTGAATATGTTGAAACAGACATAGCTATCATGTTAGACAATAAATAGTGCTATTTCTAAGGCACTTACATGTTCCTCCACAACATTACAAAAGAAACTTCATGAAAACAGTAAAATGGTAGATTTGTGCAAGGGGATCCAATCATGAAAACTGATTGCAGACGAAACATGAACTCCAAAAGGGGGAAGAAAATTAATCATCTCATGTAGTCACGTCTTTCTTAACGATACTGCTGGCTTCTATCAAGGCTGGGGCCATTTTCACCCATATTCAAAATCACTGATGTAGGTCTATATATTACTCAGTAATCAAAGTGGTGTAAATGTCTGTCAGCAAGAAAAAAACCAACTGTGCAGAGTGTGCAGGTTGTCTTCTGCATAAGCTGGGAGGAGGAAGGGAGAAAGTTTTTGCAACTTCCATTTTCAGATTGCATAGAGAATCTTTCTATTCCAGAGGGAGCAAATTAATGACGAGGGAGGACAGCCCATTTGAAAATACAGCCTGGGTCATGGCTTGAGCTGTTTTCTCAAAAGGGAATCTTACAAAATAGTTTCAGAGCTATCTTAAAAGCAAGGGAGTGGTTATGTTCTCATTTTACATAATTTAATACAAACCACAATACTATTACCTGTAATTAATGGTGCCTTTCTGCCTTTCCAATTGTCTTTTCTGTTTATCATTTTCCTTCGTTCACTTCCCAGTGCACACTGCCTGAATCCTCAGTAGTTTTATTCTCATTGAGAGAATCTAACAGAGTTCTAGCTGTACTTTAAAAAATTATTAAAAGAAAGAAAGGGTGTCCTGGAGATGGATATGTTTTCCCATCATTGCACTCTTTTCTTCATTCCCTTCCCCATTTGACAAGATAGGCATTTAAATTAGGAGGATTCCACAGAAACACCTTTTTTTGTTTTTAGTTTTGTGTCTAAGAACTGAATCTTTTTCATGAGCACAGAAAAAAAGGATTGGGCATCAGGATAGGGCAGTTCTTGTGAACAACTCGGGGAGGGTGGGGAGAGACTTTGTTTAAAATAACAACTGCGAATATCCTGCTAAGAGGTAAAGGAAGAATTGACTGGTAGGAGTGAGGTCAGTTAAAAGAAGATTTTGTTTTTCACGTTGATCTGCATTCTGCATTCCTGACTCTTTGTGATTTAGCTATTTTATAATCAGTTTATTACTTAGTAGTGGCACACAGCTCTTCGCTGTGATAAAGCATAAAAATGCTTCTTGAGAGTATGTTTTATAGCAACATATTTATTTTAAAAAAGAATATTTCATTGAATTTTTCAGCAAATTAATACTGAAAACCTTTGGTGTAATACAAATCCCAGTGTCAATAGAAGGAAAAAAAAGGTACAGCCTGCAAAGGGCAGGAGGAGGAGGTAGAGGAATGGATTTTAAGCATGGGTAGTATAAATGCTCTGGAATCCCTTACGAATCTCTGGCTGATGATGAACTACATGTACTGCCTGTTACAGCAATATTGATTGCAATCAGATGATAAAATCATTGCACAGAGAAAGAAACCACTGCAGTGAAAATGAAAAGATGGAAATGTAATGAATGCTTGATTAAAAAATGATTTCTTGGAAYAAAATGAAAAACTCATTCTTATAGCTGAGAGTTAGTCATGGGAATAACAAAATGCTGAAAAAATATAACAATTTTTAAATAAAATTCATTTCAAATTATGTATTTATCTTCAACAGCCATCCCATACTTTTCATCAACATTCCTTATGCTGCAAATTTTCCTCACTCACAGCTTTAGCTTTACTTACAATTAATCCACTGGTATTATAGTGATGGGGATTCTTGCTGGAATGCATTAACTTCCTCTGTTAAATCCCCCCTCAGGCAAACCACTTGAAAAATATTTCCTTTGTCTAGGACACACAGTTTAGTAGCTCTCTTCTTACAGTGAGATAGCAGTTCTTTTGCAGTGATTTATGCATACTATTCAAATACAAAAACTGCATTAAATTATGTTACTTTAAGAGATCTGAGGCGCTCATTCCATTACTTAGGCACCATTGTGTGAGGAAAAATGTAGATCTGATCCTGTTGCCATTCAAGCCCATGCTTACAGAAACATTGAATCATTGTGATGTGGAGTTGCAATGATGCAGTTATTAGGAGTTGAGAAACTTTTGGCTTACAGAGACCAAACAGACCTTTCAAACTCACTGATGACCATGTACACCTTTAGTATTTTTATTAATCACACAAACAAAGTTGCTATGTGCTATTTCAAAAGAAGTAGGATCAGGACTTCTGGAGGGAAGATTTCACAGCCTCTGAATCAATGCTTCACAATCCTAACTGTTTGAATGGATTCATAATACCCGACTTAAATCTCTGCTGCAAATTCATCTTATCTTTGTCCTTCCTCTAGTTGTCACGGTGGAACAATGGCCACCAAATCTTTTATGGCAGCTTCCTACATTTTGGAATGCTTCTATATGCTGCTATAATGTTCCACCTTGATCTCTTCATTTCTCAATTTACTGCTCTATTTCTAAGCCATGTAAACCCCATTCCTTCAGCTTTCCTCACAGTTGGTATTTCCTAAACTCTCCTTGCTGTCATATGTCCCCCCCAGTGGATTGCTATTATCTTTCTTGAGTACAGTGACCAATGCCGAACCCAGTACTACGCTTCCTGGGACTTTGCCAGAGCTGACTTAAGTGGAATAATTACTCTTTGTGTCATCTGTTACATTGTTGACTCTTTAGTTTGTGATCTCCCACATTGTTTTCTGCCTACACAGTTGTTTCCTAGTCTATATTTAATTTTCTGCCCTCATTAGATTTCTCTTTCCAAAGTGTTGTCTGGTTTGTATTTTGTCTGGTTGATTTTAGGCTGCTTCTTCAATTTTTGAGGCCCGTTTTCAGTGCTATTTCCATCCTTCAAAGCACTTTGCCACTTTCCCCAACCTGRTGTCGCCGCCAAACTTTGGCAGTGCACCCATGTGCCATCGCCCAGGCTGTTAACGGTTGTGGGGAATAAAACTGGTCCCAGGACAAAGTCCTGTGGCTCTTCTCCGGAGAAACCTTCCCAGATTGACAGAAAACCATAAATTACTGCACTTTGAGAACAATTTTTCAAATGTTGTGCACCTACTGGGTTGCAAATTACCTCTGGAATGCACTGTCGTGGCTTACTTAGGAAAATGCTGTGTGGGACAGTGTCAAAAGCTTGTCATTGTCAAGATGCATCATATCTGCTATTTGCACTTATTTGCTAGAGCAATTATCCTGTCAGAGAAGGAGATTAGCATCAATTGATATGATTCTTTTCATGACAAACTCATTTTGACTGTTTTTTATAATTATCATCATCTTCCAGGTATTTACAAATTCTTTATTTAATAATTTGTTCCATTTCAAGGGATAAAAGTTAGGTTGACAGGTATAAAATGCTCTAAGTCCTCCATCCTCTCTTTTAAAAATAAGTATTGCATTTATACTTTTTTAGGGTTTGAACCTTCATTGCTTGCTGTTATTTCTTGAAAATGATCATCAATGATTCAAACATTACTTCAGCTATTTCTCTGAACATTCATGGTGAATTTTGTCACAGTCCACTAACTTAAACACCTCTTTTTTTTCTAAGTATCGTGGGATCAAGGGCTGGGCTCTCTTAAGCTTGTACTTGACAATCCCGACACCATTCTGCAGTGTGTGTGCTTAGTGTCAAAAAATTGTTGTAATCAGCAAAGCATGTGTGCTTATGTACACCCCTGCTCAGCCAATGTGTAAGTACATGATTAAATGCTTCTGAAATCACTGGGACTTGCTACATTACCAAAGTTAATGAGACTTCACACCAGTGGCTGCTCTGCAAACAACCACAGACTGCTCAGTCGGGGACCTGGTGTGATCCCCTGCCCTAAATTGTATTTGACTGTCTACTTGCTGTTGGAAATTATCTCTCTCTCTGCATACTGGGATAGAAGGAGAGAGCGTGTTGATGGGGAGGGAGAGCAGAGGTAAGCGTAGTCACCGCTGGGCGTGAGTGGGTAGCGTGCCGAGGTGTTAAACTAGGGTGTGTGCCAGCCTAGCTGCCCAGGGAAGTGGTTGAGTCACCACCCCTGGAGGTATTTAAAAGACGTGTAGATGTGGTGCTTAGGGACATGGTTTAGTGGTGGACTTGGCAGTGTTAGGTTAACGGTTGGACTTGATGATCTTAAAGGTCTTTTCCAACCTAAACGATTCTATGATYCTATGATTTCTAAGCACCGAGTCTTGTCTTTGGCCTCGGGCAGATTGATCGGGTGAGCTCCATGCCGAGCAAGGAAGCATGTGCAGAGGCACCTAAGATGTGCTGGTCCCATGTACAGGAGGAATACAGTTGCACCAGGATATCTCTGTGACTCTGGTGACAAGCCTTGCTTCTCAGCTGAACTTAGTAATTCAGATGTGGCAGCACACTGCTGTGTCTCTACTTCTTTTGGGACCGAGCTGGTGTGTTCCTATGGGGCCGTACCACACCGGTGGATGTCCTGGCACCATTCAGTGCCTGCAGAATGCCTCTAGATCCTGCGTTGATACCCTCCTTGGCCTTTTTTAACCTGCTTTCAGAACCTCAGTATCTGTAGTGATGCTCTGAGAAAAGCTGTAGTTGTTGAAATAGGGAATAGAGTAAATTTAAGCAGGCTGCTAAAAAGTGAGTTTTGGTCTTTTGGGTCTTGCTGTGAGCTTTATCTGGCCAAATGTAAGAATCTGAAGTGCAGCTGTAGATGCCTACATCTGAGCTAGTTGTCTAGGTTTCCCTTATAACCAAGGAGAGTGGTCAGTTTATCTTGTCCTGAGGTAGTTGTCAAAAATAGGTCTAAAAATGCCTTTTTTCTCTTTTGATTCTGAGGGAATCTAGACAGTCAGCTCAGGTGTCTATATGGCATTGCAGTTGCCTGCATTCGATCAGACAAATCTCAGGCTTATTCAAGTAAATTTTGCAGAATATGTGTAGCCATACCCTCAAAGATACATACCAAATCTGGTAAATAATGAAAGTATCAGTTCATATCCATGCCTGCTTTTTTTCTCATTTCTCTTCCCCACTCTTTCATCTGCATTCAATTTTATTTTGTTAGACTTTAATTTGCTAGACTGATGAATCACTTTCTCCGTGGTTAGTGCTTGCTCATTCGTCATTTGTAGATGGTACTGATTGCAACTTTGTATGTAGGATTTGGTTGAGTGGGAGGGGAAGCATTGTGCATGGGATTTAAACTTCTTGCAAACATTTGCTAGACCACCACCCAGATATCTTGTGACCCAGCAGTGGTTCGCAGACAGCAGGATGGTAAATTGAAGGTGGGCACAGAGGACTCTYTTGTACACCCCAGGAAACTGAACCCGTCACTCACTACATTCCCTGTCCTGCCCGTTTGCACAGAGCAATTCTCTAAGTTGTGCTCTGAGGACTACTGATCATATGTCTATGAGTCCTAATTCATGATTTGCTTAATATAGGTTTTTAAAGCACACTACTATGGGTATTAGGGCTGAAAAAGTTCCCAGGGACATTGTTTCCTCTGTTTCACTGCACATTAAAGCAACATTGGTGGAAGAGCTAAAGCAGAAGCCAGGAAACTGTTAAAAGACAAAGACATTGTCACTGGGCTTTACTTTTCCYTGTCAGAGTGAGCTGATTTCACACACACGACCCTTTAAACTGATAAATCAATGCAAACTCGTGACCTTATTTGCTGTAATGAATCAGTTGTATTGCTATGTTCTGCAGCATATCAAACAGCAGCAAATCTCGTTTCACTGGCCAGTGCACTCTGCCTGCTTCAGTGCTGCAGTGAAGCTCTGTTTAAAATAAAAAAATGCATGTTTCAGCTTGATAAGGCCTATCAAATATTAACATTTGTTACCTAGTCATACTTCACTTGGTAGTATTTGGTACTAGCCAATAGAAGTAGCAAAGTTGTGCTATCTCTGAATTTCCCATCTAACATTTAGATACGGCATTTTAAATGTTTAAAAAATACCAAAACAACTCTAAAGGATATTCCCAGGAAAAAATACAGTCAGTTAACGAATGGTGGCATTGAAATGTTTTTATTAGCTTGCTAGCCAAAAGCTCTGGCTGCCTTCTTAGAGTGGTGTGTAGTACACTCCTGAAAAAGACTCCAACATCCTGACGTTGGAGCTGAGGGTTTGCTTGCAGGATCTTGTGTGGCACTTACCAGCATAGTTTTTCACCAGTCTGTGAGTATCTGCCTGTACCAAAGACTCTAAAAGCTGAAAGACCTCAATACGTATTTCTGTGAAATCAAAACAAGTACTGTTAAATGGATTTTGTGTTAGTCTGTGGGCTTCTCTATGCCTATCTGGCTCTAGGTCTCTGTGAAGTTATCCCTACCTGGGAATAGCTCTAAGAAGGTGATTGTGTTTCTGAAAGTCTGCTTACTGTCATCACAGCAGCTGCACTTGCAGCACCATTAAAAGGATGCGGTGCATTCCCTTCTTAGTATCACACAAGCAGAATGTTGATCTGTAATAGTTATACCGTCTAGGAGCCCTCGTCATGGATAAAAATAGTTTGAATAAAAGGATAGCCTTTGCTTCAGAGAATTTTCAAGCTGAATACCAAATAAGACAAGAAATGACAAATGAGCACAGACAAAGGGAAAGAATCTAGGAGGCAATTAATTAACAGATAAGATCCATTCTCACCTTCCTCCCCTTCCTAACCTCCTGGATGGGCTGTAGGAAGTTAGAGAGAACTTGAGAAACAGCATGGACCTCAGATGTCTAAGTGTAAAAAAAAAGCATGATTGTATCTATTCCTGGCATATTAGCCATAACATGAAAAATGCTTTGGGCTGGATTCATCTGGTCAAGTGCAAATATCTTAAAAAATGGATATGACTATCTATGCCAGTTTTCTTGACCCGTCTATAACCGGTGGAGAGAAACAAGCAATTGTAGGGCATCACCCATTTCATTCTAAGGAGAGTGCTAAGATAGTTTAGATGAACTGCACCCTGAAAAYGCCTGTGTCTTCCCATTGACTGTAGAGGTAGCCAGAGCAACCAGCTTGGCCATTGGCCATCTGTACCACAGATGTCTAAATTTGGGGGCAATTGAATCCCACTGTGGTATGTTTTCTCCTTCTATGCACTTGTGCAAGGGTAAAATATCAATAACCTATACTTCCTGACAGCTTATTGTTGAAGTGCACACAGAAGTTTGTGTGAACAAAATAATTCCTGAGTGTTGAAGCACGGAGTGATCCCCTGAAGCATTTCCCACTGTGTTTCTCATATCTGGAAAGAGGACACATGCACCATCTAGACCATTTGAACTAGGAGATTTTATTTAGTCCTTTCTCAGCTCTTTCCTTTTATAATCTAAGCTTAGCTTAAGAAATAGCCTGGGCCACAAAATTATATAAAATAGCATCTTTTACATTTTTACTGGTTTTCGGACCTCCTTCCCTGCCCTCTCCCTCCCCCCAAATTTACAGCTTAGACCTTTACAGTCTACTTAGATAGACATTTAGCTTAAATTTGAGACATTACT
This sequence comes from Phoebastria nigripes, assembly GCA_035582835.1. Taxonomy (NCBI): domain Eukaryota; kingdom Metazoa; phylum Chordata; class Aves; order Procellariiformes; family Diomedeidae; genus Phoebastria; species Phoebastria nigripes. Next base: position 862,374 of record JAYKAV010002780.1, read on the forward strand.
ATGATTCATTGCTGGCCCTCTGAGGACAGCCGTGTAATGTTGCTGGCGGCAAATGGCTACGGTTCTGCCTCTTGAGAGTGGCTACATTTGAACGATGTGGGAAATCGACTCYCAATATCCAGCCTTCAAAGTACCATAAGATCTATGTTGAAGTGTTACTATGTAAATGTAAGCCCTTTTTATTTCTGAAAGGTAACTGTATGGAGGTGGGCAATATTGGCCTGCTTTACCTTCCAATATGGCGTTAATTATACTGCTCTAGCCCATTTTCCATGTGCTGAGTCACACTGATAACCAAATACCACATATAATTCCCTTCGTTCGTTGCTCTGAATGTCTCTCACAAATATGAAACGTATACTGTGCACAGTTCCTTTAGAGGGGCAGGTGGCTGTGTGAAGGGATTGCTTAGATGTGTGATCAGAAGAGACCGCCATGAGTGTGGGAACTGACCTGCTGCACTATGTAGACCTAGAACCTCATCTGGAAGTTTTGGTGAAGCCCAGAACATCAGTTTAATATCTGATGTCTTCAGAAAAATGCCCAGGTGGGTGGAACAGGAGGAGTTTGGGGGAATGACTTTACTCCTCCAAACCTGGTCCGAGATGGTGAGTTCTCTGGGGCAGGGGACCATCTCTGCTTGGTCTCGGTGTGGGTTTCTTAGGTGCTGCTGCAATACAGGTCGTAAGTATGGAGAATTTTTTATTCAGCTGAATGACCGGGCCCAGGTTTCTCTGTGCAGTGACAGTAGAGAGGGTAACAGCAACCTGGTAACCAGCCTCTCGGTAATGTGATAGAAGTAATTAATTTTCTTCAGAATCCCTTTTCCAGCTACGTTTCTCTGTCAGTGCATTTTTTTATTATCAGCACTGTAGGCTACTTMTTGCATGCTGCAATTTGATCGGAATTTGATGAACTTAAGCATTTTTTCTGCTCTCATTTGTAAAAAGCAAGCAATGAAGTTYTATGAAATGTGAAAGCAATTCGTAATAGAAATCTCTACTAATAGAAGAGGCGATACAGTGAGCATATGAAAGTGTTCAGATTTGGGGCTAGAGAAAGATAATAGCTAATTGAACAATTATTTCTGTATTAGAAAATGAGAGTTGCTGAAATTGCTAGTTGTATAAGTGAGACATCCTGCATTATTGATCAGGCTTCTTTGTTTTAGCTGCACTTGAAGTATACATTTCACTTTTACATGGCTATTTATCAGTTCTAAACCTGACATGCAATGATCCATTGATATGATAATTTTTTTTTTCCATGAAAAAAGCTAAATCCTGAAATATGTTTAAAGTAAGGCTGCATTATCTATCTGTCATGGTCTACCCTTATGGTGCAGGAACATATTCACTGACATAATCCGTTTGATCAGTAGTCTATCTAGTCTAGTGTTTTACCTCTGTCTGATAATAAGCACTTAATGTTTCACGAGTCTAACAAACCTGGTTACTTCAACTGAGCAACGTTATACGTAACAGGAATAGTTCTTCCTGACCTTGTGAGCTGGTTTAGTCATTCTATGAGGTGTAGTTACTTTTATTAATTAAAAGTAGAGAAAAAAAATATTGAAATACAATCTTTAAAGCCCTTGAGGTCAAACCTACATGTTAATGACATTTTGTTTGCTGTTCCACAATGGTGTGACAGTTGTAATATTATCTATTCTAATTTTGCTCAAAGGAATTGGATTTCAGATAAACCTATTCTGAAAAGAAGCATGAAAACAGAGCTAAACAGAAGCCATCGTCCTGTTAGTACCATAAGTTGCCTAATAACATGCTGTGATTAAACATTTTGACCTTGACAAGTTACAGTAAAAAAGGGGAAAAAAGTGTATGTATTCCTTATAATCTTACTATTTTTCTTCAGAGGCACAATTTTTACTTAGCTTTGGTGAAATAATGATTATTGCACATATTTCTGAAGTGCCATCGTCTGTAATATTAATTTCTTTAAAAAACAAAAAAAAGATATGTATTAGTGAACCCTCTTTACACTATGGTTTTAGAATAGGAGAGGCTTTGCAGTCAATTATTTATGTGCAATAAGTACTGAAAGCCTTATTATCTCAGAATAATCAATGTTTGGCTGAAGCTTGAGAACACTAATAGCTAATCTTAAAAGTCCTGATCCAGTGTCATTTGAAATAATGGCAGAACTCCTATTGATTTTAAGCGAAGGAGGATGAGGCCAAAAAGTATTGCTTTGAGAGATAATTTTAGATAATCAGTCGAAAACATCTGTAAAAGAACAGAAGACTTGACTTTCACTCCCCACATAATACAGTATGAAGTATTTTGGCAGACAGAAGCTCTTTATTTCAGAATGGTGTATATCTGTATTTTCCATTGTCCTGGGGAGCCTTGTTTAAGTGTGTATCTACTGAGCTGGTGTTACTGTCTCTGAGAATAGGCAGATGGCAACTGGAAAAGTTACGAGCAAACTGGGAAGGAGTTGGGTGACTCAGTAAAATACTGAAATACCTGCATATCTTTTTGTTTAACACTCAAGTTGCTTCTTTTTTACTTGAATCTCCAGCAAATCTTGCTCTCAGTCATTCTGGTGGGACCTTTCATTGTTATCTCTCTTCAGCAACTCTGATAATTTGCCTGCAGAGCAGCTTGTGGTATGTGGGAGCCTCTCTCCTCCTGGAACGCTTGGAAGATAACATGAGAAATGAAGGAAGTGACACCCAAAATGCAAGAGATAGTACCAGTGTTTTGGGATGCCTTCTGGTGCAGGGCCTGGTGCAGGCTCGGACTTGTGGGAGCTGTGTCAGCTTGTAGGGCAGGGCTGGAGAAAGAAGCCAAGGAGGTATTTGAAGATTGCAAGGGTGAAAGGAAGAGGAGTTTCTGGCGTTCGGCGAGCGTGCGTGGTACCTTCCATTCTCAGAAGGGGGGCTGCCATTTTCTGAGTTTGCACGAACGATGAAGGGTGGATTTTGGCTGCATTTGCAGGAAGTCCTGAAATGTGATTTAGTTATTATTAAAAAAAAATCCTCCAGAACGCAACCTGCTTGTCCATCCAAGCCAAAAATGCTATCAGAACTTCATTTTAAAGGTTGTTTCTTCTCATTTGCTTATCTACAAAGAATAGGAAAATCAAGAAAGAAGGCAGGAATGGTTCTGAAGAATGCAGCAGTGGTAAAAAAAAAAAGTAGGTGAGCTCTGTACTGTCCTTTCTGCTGGTATATAGCAGACAAGCAAACCTTGTACTACCCTTATTAAAAGTAGTTAAATTCTGTTTAATAGTGCTAATCTGTGACCACACTTGGGGGTATTGATAAAGTGGAGTTGTTAATTTTGAATAAAAGAGTTTATTTTCTGAAGCAAGGGAGCCCTTTCCCATTCTTTTACTGACAGTGCTGGGGGATGCCCTGCAACTCTGCTGAGTGGCAAAGTAGAAAAGCTTTCCTCTAGCGAGGAAGAGGCAGCATCAGGAAGCAGCCTGTAGATAAGCAGATATCGCTAAGTAGGGAAGTAGGACAGATACCCAGAGACAGCATCTGGCAGAGCGAGGGAAGAGACATGAACCCTCCTTTCCAGAGAAAGTGAGAGAAGATGCTGTAGGGACCCAGCTCCTAGAAAAGAGCCAAAAGTTCTGAAGCTCCATAATACTTAGGTGCTGAGTTCACACTGGTTTCAGTCTTAACAAATGCTATATTTAGTTTAACTTATGCTCCTTAATAGTAGTCACAGTCCAATTTGGGAACACAGAGGCCTCAAAGAAACTTGAAAATTTTAGCAGTTTGTTGCCTTTTTCCACCTCAGAATGACTTTTTCTGCTCCTACAAATAGAAAACAAAATACTGATCTTGGCAAAGCATATTCAATGGTCCAGTTTGGCATATATATTTACCTATCTTTTCATTCATATACTTATATAGACCATCAAATCATAATATCAGAGTGTAGCAAAAAAATGTGAGAGTATTGCTAAGTGATTTAAGAATACCCTGTTTAATAAACTAGAGGGGTTTTTTCCCCCTCTAAAAGTGAGCCACATTCTCTCATTTCTCATTCAGTCACACATTAAGACAGATTTGACCAAGTATTTTTAGTTGGAGATTTGGAGCGGCTAAAGTAAGAAATCCTCTTAATAAAAATAGGAGCTTTTTTTAAACTATCTTTTATACTAGTGTAATTCCATTGACTTCACAAGATTTATTCCTAATACATCCTGATAGGAAAAGAGTACCAGGTTGTGGACACTTTCGTTTTTCTTTTATGCTGTGGGGGTAACATTGTCAATGTGCTTGAGTCCTTCTAATGAAAGAACTATTTTGTATAGCATTTCCTTTTTACTAGTTGATGACATGCTACACTACATAGGTAAATAAGTACCACATACGAATATATAATACAATCATTACTTGTTTTCCTGATGATGAAGATAGTTTTCTGGGGTTTGTGAAGCATCACAAGTCACCCTGGGTTTTCCATAGGACTGCAAGCTGGGGTGAGTATGAAATGGGCAGGACAGAGCCAAGACAGACGCACTTTATAAACTTCAGCAATTTTCATCAATTTTGCTTGGAATGACAAGAAATATTAAGCTTCTGTCTTCCAGGGGAATATTTCTCAGTAAACTATGTTTACCAATAGCTTTCAAATTTCAACCTTAGGCTTTTGTTATTAGATGACGCAAGATCCTAGGGATAGAGACTTCTTTTTAATTATCTTTTATTAGACCAGCTCATATTGTTGGATAAAAACCAGACAAGCTTCCAGGTGCAGAAATCCATCTTCAGTTTTGAAACAGAAGCCAATTTCAAGCCAAGTGTAGGCTGGGGACAATTGTTTTGAGTTTAACTTTGTTATAGTCATCAGCTGAACAAACAGAAGAGAAAAAGGTGTCCGACACCTTGAAGCAGATGAGGATGTTAGTGAAGGCAGAGGTGATAAGGTTGCGATAAATGTGTCTGAAAAAGCTAACAGAGTCCGGGGGTGCTGCTGTTATTAGAAAGAGAGCTGAGGCAAGGGACAAGAAAACCGAACGGCAGAAATCTGGACAGGTGTGATTCACCAAATGCAACTATGCAATAAACATTGTGGAAGAGACTGATTAAATTGTGAATTGAAGTCTCATTTTCATAGGAACACAAGAAGCTATAGGGGTCTCTTTCAATATTGCATATTTCAATTTGCAAAAAGTAATTTTAAGCCTTTGGATGTTTAGGACTTTCTTAAAGCTATAAAAGATTTGTAAAGCTCTAAGGGTAGGACAGTGAGCAGTCCAAGCTAGTTACCCTGGGCTCTCAATGGTGAGAAACAGGTGCACTGGAAAAGTGACTTAATCTTGTATTGGAATAGATGTTTAGGGCTATTTCTCTGCATTGACTATAAAGGCAGTCTAGAGCGAGTAACTTGGGTTTAGGCAGTTAACTTCTGAAGTGAACTTCTGACATCTGAAGTGAATCTCCCTCAAGTCTCCAGGACCTGAAAACACAACAGGGTTGCAGGAGTGGCCTTGAACACCGACCCAGGACTGTCTGCATTGCCAGGGGCTGTTCCCAGTAGGTGTTTGGATGTGCGCCTCCTCTTTGGGAAGGGGAAGGGAAGAGTTGAGTGGATGCAAGCCCCGCTGTGCCGCTTGGCCTCAGTGCCAGAAGGCAGAGTGGGACCTCTCTTATTTATCCAGCATCGACAGAGAGTCTGTCATTTGAAATTGAGGACTTATAAGTCCCTAAGCCTTAAAAATCTGCACCCTGGTGCAGTTTTTGGAAGTGCCTCCATTGCATTAGCTTTACTCTAAAAACAAGATGAGATTTTGCCAGAAATCTTATCTTTATAAAGGTAATCCTTCTATATTTATCCATGCATTCATTCTCTGGGCATTAAATTCAAATGGAGATTATTCTTTTAAATGTTTGTATAGATCTCTGCTGCTCTTTATTTTGTTATTCTTTGCTAAAACAATGCCGTTGCTGTAGAAGTGTTTTATGTTTTTTAAAAAAAAATATTATTCTCCAGTTTAATAAGAAGCGTTAGGAAACCTTAGTAACTCTTCCTTTTTTAAAATGAGATTCTGTTCACTGAAAACTGCAGCAAATGACTGGATGCTCGATATTTGAGTTCCCCAGGAAACTCATACAGCACTGAGTTTGTGCTCGCAAGCTGACCTTTCTTTCATTATATATGAAAAAAAATAATCTTTATGAAAGTCAAGTCGAAGATAAGATCAGTATGGTGGGCTGGTAATTACACAAAGTAATGTTCAGTCATTAGATAAAATGTACAGTTGATCCTATGGCTTAGATGTGGGCGAGGAATATGATATAGCTTTACTGGTATAAAAGAAAGATGCAACTTTTTCATACATCAGTTTTAGGAACGTACATCCAAGCGTCAAGGACAGCTCACCTTCAAACACCATCCTGCAGTTTCTCAGCTGTCTGATTTATTCTTGTTGAACAAGTGAGGTAATACATTTTTAAATTTTTGTTACAGTTAAAGAGGAAGAATTACATGGTTTTTGACATTCTCTTTCCCTTCTCTCTAAAAGTTTTCTTCTCCTTCCATTCTGTCAAAGTTTTTACTTTGAAAATTAGCTTAAAGGTTGCTTTGGGACTAAAACATCAGTGCTTGGGGTTAAACTAGCTTTGTAAGGAGGAGAAAATGAGGTTCTAGAATTGTATTGCAGCTAAATGTTGATATGTTGTGATTTCTGATCGGGTCTGGTAATTCTTCATCAGTAACTTTGTGTTTTTGTCCTGGTCAATGGTGTTGCTGTCAAATGTCAAACATTACACAACCTGTGGTACTAACACATCTTTTAGAGTCTTTAAAATGCCAGTCATGATTAAATATGTTAAGGGAAGGAAAAAAAAATGTTAGTGAAGATTTCTCAGTCTTCAGCAGTTTGCTAACAGGCTACTGTGTACATGACACTGGGTTTGCTAACAGGTTACTGGGCTGCATGTGAAGCGCTGGCACTTGTAGTTCATCGTTGCTGTGACACAGCTGTACCTCATGGCCAAACATCCCAGAAAGAAATGAACACAATGTGCAAAGTGTTTAATTGCTGTTGGGTATGACAGCACCACTGTGACCCTATGGAAAAGTATAGAGGGACGTCCCAAATTTATGCTGAAAACATTAGGTTATTTCGTACAATCAATACAAAGGATGCCTGTTGAACAGAGCTTGCTGGCATGTCTGTGCCAGAACATGGACCACAGAGTTAGATGAGGGATTCTGATCCAGTGGAGCTTGACATGAATGTAAAGGCATCCACAGAGTCCCACTCATACCTGAACAGAAGACCTGTTTGCAAATACAGATAATCGCCTGTCTTTATGATGGTAACTGATACTATGATAACTTATTTACAGAAAAAGACAAGATATTGTAAATAATGAGGTGAGACGTTAACTGCTGGGGAAGACTTAAAATTACCATCTTTCCAAAGAGTTGCTGAATTTTTTTTTATATATATATATATATCTTAATATATATATTTTATATATATCTTAAGCATTATATAATGTTCCAATTGCTTAAGAAAGATAATATTTAATAGACCAAAGTAAAAGCTTCCTTTGATTTGATGATGAGATGAAATGAGTGGTGTAGACACTAAATGGGTTAGCAGTGTGGGCACAGTCAGAAAACCAAGTAAGAACATTAGGCAAAATTGGAAGAGTAGAGAAGATCACATCTGGGTTTTATTGACAGGTATCTTTGGTGTGTTTGGTATGAGCCTGACAGTCTGACTCAATAGAGGAAGTGCAAAACTGCAATTTCAATTCCCCTTTTGGTTAATGTAATTTAAACAACTTCCCTTTGGGATTGCCTCAAACCCTTATGATGTACCAAATCATAGCACTATGTGTTCTTAGAAAAATTAGGATGGAGAATGCCACTGTGCCTGAGCACAGAGCATGAAATCACAGAATAATCAGTCAAGGGTTGTGGTGTTATTCCTGTGGCTGTCATCTTATTGGAGACATTGGAGCATCCAGGCTATCAAGAGGCTCAAGATGATGTGGAAACAGGTTGTTTGGAAAAGGCTGTCTGTCGTCTTCTGCTGGTGCATGAGCCCCTCCAGCCAGCTCCTCGCCCTTGGATGGAGCAGGGCTTGACATTAAACTGTGGGATTGTGTCCCAGTGCAGGCAAGTCTGCCAGCAGTCACGCCCCCCTGTGTGGGGCTGGAAAGAGCATATACAGTAAATAACCTTAAAAAAAGCCTTATTTGCTAGAGGGAGGGATCCAGCCAATTTATTAGGTGCGACTCCATAGATGCAGCTGAGCTCAGTTCAGTTCCCAAAACGTTTGGCAGGACCATAGGAGGCTGTGGATCTAAACGGTGTGAAGGACCACCTTTCTCCTGCGGACACAGGTTACTCTTGTCGAGGGAACAGGGTGCAGAGAGCTGGCAGCTGCTTCTCAGAAACCTGAGAGCCATGTTCAACGCTTCTGTGGGACTACCGAGTTAACAGCATCCCCCGTTTCCTTTGCCACCTGTTAACTAACATCAGAATACTAGTTCTTGTAGTCGGATGGGTTTTTGGTAAAAGCCCAAGCAGAGATGAGTAACTACAGGTTGCATTCAGTCTGCATGCATACATACATACATACATTGAACTGGCTTTTTGATACCTCTTCCAAATGCTTCTTTCCAGTGCTTCCACAATTGCTGCCAATGGTGTTTCTTCCTGTTCATTATCGGCTAGTTTTAACTCGTTTATCCTCTGTTTTCTGCCAGCATGGACTGACTCGCTGGGCAGGTGGGAGGGAGGAGGCAAAGTTACTTGTACCCAGCACCCAACCCTTGCCACCCATTAATTGCAACCTCATTGGCCTCTTAGCCATTCAGTTTAGCTGGTCTTCAGATCAGTCTCTTACCTCTAGTTTTTGCTGTCTTAATTAGAAAGAGGCTTGTTTCCACTTTTGTGCCTTCGTTCATTGCACTGGAGAGCATCGAGCATCGGTCTTGCTCATAAACTTTGTTTCTTTCCACTTTGCTAACCCCAGTCAGGCAAGGACCATATTCTCATCATCCTGCCTTTGGTCTTAGCCTCATCTGCCTGGGCATGATCTTTTTCTGATTGCTACAAGGATGGAGCTCTCTTTGATTTTGTTTCCATCATTGTCCTGGTTTCAAAGCTACCTCGTAGGGCCTGTGTTCTGCTGTTATCTGAACTGCTACCTTTCATGACTGCTTTGTACGTCTGTTTTTGATCAATGAACCAAGACCTGCTGACCTGTGCGTAGCAGTCTCATGTCTCCATATATCTCCGGGAATTTGTGCAGTGGTGGAGTGTCCCTCTGCTAATCAATACTCTCATTGCTCCAGGTTCACTCTCAGATAATCATACCAGGCAAGTAGCTTCACTCCTTGGACCACCTCAAGTTTGCCTGTCCCTGCAGATGTGAGCAGGCAGTATTTGAACATTTGCATCATTGTGGTGGTCATTGCAGGGATTCTGCTGGGTAGGTGCGAATCTGAAAAGAAACATGTTTCCATTATGCGAACACTGTCTTTGTTTAATTATACTTTCCCCTCTCGATTTTCTACCATCTTTCCTGGTTAGGGTTGTCAGTGCCTTCTCTGATCAGTATAGCATGCTTAAATAACCTCTACACCAAATCTCAAGATCAATTTCTTTGTTGCTGGCATTATTGTTCTTCCCATTGCCACCTCATTTTTAGAAATATGTGGTGCCACAATTTGATCTGTCCCTGGAGAATATTCATCATGGAGTAGCAGCATTGAGTGGTGTATTTGGAAGAAGAGAAGCTCTTAAATAGTTAAGGATTGAATGCTTTTTTTTTTTTTTTTTTTGCTTGCTAAGCACAGTAGCTTTCAGAATCTAAAATGTATATATCTCTGTTGTCAGCTTGGGGCCTTATACCCCACATCAGTCATTAGCACATGATGCTCTTGTGTGACAGTTTCAGTCTTTTAAAGTCAAGGGATCAGGTGGGCTATGCAGGCATAGAAGAAACTGTTCAAAAGATCCAGTTGCAAGAGTCTGGCGATGCTGTCAGTGCTGCAATTCAGACACAGCCCAAACAAGCTGTCGGTTAGCTCCAGCCACGGCCTGGGGGGGGGTGACTGCAGAGGTGGAGAGATCTGCATGATCAGATAACATTTCTGAGAAGGCAGGTAAAGAGTTCGGTGATGAAGAGCTGCGGGCTTAGGATGCTGCCTGGGGTGCTTGTCTGAAGCCAGTCAGGAACAACTGGGGCCGGTGAACCAGGCACTGCTGCACAGCCACAGCCAAGGACCATCTCTTCAGGGTGAAGGTGAGCAGTGCTCAGCCCAGAATCCCTCACAGGATAATCTGCAAGGGCAGGGAAAGTCTCCCTGTTGAAACGTGCTCTGTGTTTCGGCAATAAAAAGACCCTGAAACTCAACCCTCCAAGGCAAGGCTGTCCCCGGCCAGCCAGGTTGGGYGAAGGAGTGCTTCTGTCTCTGTCACCTGCACAGGCTGCCCCGGTTAGGGAATTTAATACCTCAACATCCTTTATACGGCTCTTTTCTCCACGGACTCAATTACTTCACCATGGGATATAAGTAATTCCTGTTCATTTCTAAAGGAAGGGCTCAGGTTTACTTTTTGGAAGAAAATAATTTTTAAGGGGGAAATTCTGTTTTCTGAGTGAGATAGTGGGCTAAAACGGCCTTTGAGCACAATGAAATTGTCAGTACAGTACGGAGGCTTAGTGCTTGAGAAGGAAGGTTACAAACTTCATGCCTAAAATACTACATTTTAATACTGACAAGAGCAGAAGCGAAGTTCAGTATTTTCTTTTATGTGTTCATAGCTCAGATGAATCCAGGATTTTTAAAAGTGGCATTAGTTGACCAGATGTTTATAACATGAAGATCCAAAAACGCGTGTGGCACCTTTAGCCTAACTCAGATCCTGCCTGACTTTCCAGTAAGGGAGGTCCTCCCAGGCCATGCCACAGGCACATAGGAGTTCTCTGGCTCAAAAGAAACACCAGTTTCTTATGACCAGTTTATAACCATTTTTTTTGTCTCTGACCAGGCTGGTACAAAATGCTTCAGAATAATTTTAAGGTCCTGTGGTAATTACCAAAAAGTATTCTGCCGATCTGCATGTAGCCCTTACTTAGTACATCTGATGTTTGGATACGGAGAGAACCGAGGTTTCATGTGTGTGTTGTCCCTGCCCCACCCCATGAAATCTTACTGTGAATAGTAATGAAAAAAAGTAAATTCATTTAAAAAAAAATCAAGCAGAGAATTTGGGATGATATTCGTACAGTTGCAACTTATATATTCTGCATCTTTAATGTTATGGTTCCCCCAGTTATTCATATCAGAGATATGCATTACCCTGTGGTATAGATTTGATCTGGATCAAATATAGCCACACAACTGCATTTCTGTTGAATTACCCAGAGAACACGCGATATGCTATTTATGGCCACTACATCTCGTGCACTAGCAGTAGAAGGACAAATGTGCAGTATTGCATGTAGCCTTCTTGCACAAAATTAATCTGTTGAAAAAATTTTTAAAAGTTCGAGCCAACTGGGTTGTGTTTGTACCAGAACCCAAAAGTCAATTTGCTGCATCAGTAAAATGAAGCCTAAAAGAAATCTCGGTCCAGAAGGTTGCAGCGATGCTGAACTCCCTGGGACCACCCTGACCCTGAGCTGCCCTGACGAGGCCTCCATGCGATGCAGGTGGCCCGGGGGCTGTTTCAAGCCCTCCTGAAAGCTCTCTCGGCACCTTGTCACCTCGGGCACTCTGGAGCACAGCATGTAGTGCCTCTCTAATTACAATGGTCGGAGGAGCTTTCTCCCACTGAGGGACAGGACTGTGAAAACCTGTTGATGGGGACTTTAGCACTAAAGAGGTCAGTGTGTGGACAAATAATCTGACTCTTGGTTCAGGAAAGTATGTCCTGATGTGAAATTATTTCCCCCTGAAATTAGTCTTTTCGTGGCCCAGATTCTGCAGATTCTTTTATCCTCTCCATAAGCATTTGCTGGCTTTATCCAGTCTACCATAAATATTAGGCAGTTATGACATTTGAAGTTTATGTGCTGTGGTTTATGTTAATACCCAGGAAAAAACTGTTAAGGCCAGAAAGAAAGGCACAATTTTGTTATGGTGATGAAGTCAATTTTCTGAGCCTATAAAATGCACATCAGTACACTGCATTTTCAGTTTCCAATCCTGGTTCTAAATTGTCTCTGTTACTTGCACTGAATGCTGTATCAGTGTGTAGCCTAGATGCTGGTACTGTACCCAATGCGAAACAGTCCCTTAAAAATGTATTTATTTGTATTTGCAGAAATATCATGGATTGCTACGGGAAGTATGCAGCTGTCACTTTGGCCATTTTGTCTGTATTTCTGCATCTTCTTCACGCTTTCCCAGACGGAGAGTTTCTCATGCAGGGTAAGCTGCTTTCAGCATTAGAAATAGGGCAATTCTTCGTAAAGAGTATTAATTAAACTTTCACATGTTTTATAAATGTGGTCATAAATCTTATAATTCAGTTGCATTTATTGACACTGAGATATGAAGGTATAATAAATCAAGATAATTTTGCTATGAGTATACTTCCTATTTCTTCTCTAAACTTGATTTCTCCAGGTCAAGAGTCTCCCAGATGACCGTGTCCTCATGTTGACATGGGTGATCTTAATCCTTGAAACATTATCAAATAGAAACGTTTTGGTTTCTTGTACTCCTGAGATCTAGATGGCAACGTAACATCAGGAACAGCAGAACCATAGCTTCTCCTCATAATATGGAGAATATTTTTCCTCTGTAGATCCCACAATATGGGATGTTGGTGGTGTAGCATTCTACGAAAGAAGCATATTAGGAAAATTTTAGGGGTGTTTTGGAGGTTGTGTGTTTTTTTATTCAGCTTCGAACTGAATATAGAAAAATGCAAGCTACAGAAATCTCGGGATCACTGGGCATTTTTAACACTCTTGATTACAGAGTCTTGCCTGAAAACAGGCAATGTTTAAGAAGCACTACAAATCTTGCTGGTGCTATTTAACTATCTGTAGCTAGTAGGAAGTTTTCTAGGGACAGCTAGTGTAGTAGACATACAAAAAAACCCTCCACAACTGTCAACAAAATTAAGTTAGAAAACCAGAAAAGATACGATGATGCTTGTGCCTTACCTAGAAAGCCACACTCTAGTTTTGCAGATGGTGCGTGTTGCAGAGTTGAAGGACCCTAAAGAGGAGAGCTCTGCTGTCTGTGCTTTTCTGTTCTGCAGACATCAAGCAGCAAAATGCGGCCGATGCTTTCTCTTACTGCCCGCACTTTCCCTTTCTTTATGAAAATGAAAATACAGCTAGAGACCAAGTAAAAGTCTCTTCCTTATATTTTTATGGCAGGTTGTCCAGAGTGCAAGCTAGGGGAGAACAGATTCTTTTCCAAGCCAGGAGCGCCCATTTACCAGTGCACTGGGTGCTGTTTCTCCCGGGCCTATCCCACTCCAATGAGGTCCAAGAAGACCATGCTTGTTCCAAAGAACATTACATCAGAAGCAACGTGCTGTGTAGCAAAGGCTTTTACAAAGGTGAGGCTGTGAATGAGTCACGTTTAAGCTTGTTTTAGGATGCAATGTTTAGCTGAACCAGTGAATAGAAAAGAATATGTTTTTGCTGGAGGACATTGGAGAACTACTTGAGGGAAACATCCTTGGCATTTATATCCTTTGCTCTTGGGTTCTTTCTTTTTTCTAAAGAGGAAATTAAAATGTCAACCAGTACCAAGTCTGATACTCAGTTGGGATGCGGAAATTGATGCAGTGTCACTGACTTCCGTGAAACTACTTTGACTCATGACACCCGAAGTTCTGGTGGTGGACTTGCTGTCCCGTTGTTTTTAACTGTCCTGAACATGCACCCTCCCCTTAAATGCTATGCAGTGTGTATTTGATTTTAATTAGTCATTTTACTTGCATCTTTCCTGCATAGGCAGGAGTTCTCTGGGAAGGTGGCCGGTCAATACTATCAATTACATATATGGGAATGAGGGACCAAAACCATCTGTGCTCATTAGATTAATTGAGGTTGTGTTTACTTTTAATAGTATAACCAAGAGGGAACTGTAAACATGTGCAACTACTTTGAGCATTTAACACTGTCATCTGGAAGGTTCTCTTAAAGAGAGATTCTGCTAAAACTGATTATTTTGGGAGCGATTCAGCTCCAGGTGAAGAAACCTTAAATTTTATTGAATAAATGGTGAGCTAGTTGAAACAAGCTAAGGTGTCTATCCTGTGGTGATCTGAATCAGGCTCATTAAGTGTGTTGACTAGAGGCTCAGTTCAGTTACCGACTCACAGATTTGGCACCATTTGAAATACCCTGGGGTACCCAAGACATCTGTGTATGGCTGGCAGACACAGGACCCATAAAAGACCTTCTGGAGTGGCAGCTGGAGGCTTGGTGGGGTTCCCTCTGACATCTCAAATGGCAGTTGACGGCTCTGTGTGCGCAGCTGAACAGAGCACTGGGTCTCCACTGGCTGTGATGAGCACCCAGATACCTGACTTACCTATAGACACCTACAGCTGAACCTGGCTGAATCTTGGCTCTTCATCTGAGTAAAGCATAGATCTTTTTCTAGACCACTGACATCACACTTGCCCTGAGGCAGCAACTAGAATTTGGTTGAGATTAAAAATAAAAATGACTCACCATGTTTGTGGTCTCTGTTTTTATAATCCCCATGTGAAAAATTCTAAGGACACTTCCTGATTTTTCATAGATTGGTTACTTGACACTTTTTGAAAATTAGGCACTTTAAGAAGTGCCAAATTAAGGACACCAAACTGTGTCACTATTGAAAACTTCCTCTTTACGGCTCTGAGAGCCACTGATGATGCCGCTTCACAGGTTGGTGTTCAGCAGCTGTTCTAGTACATGTACCCCAAAGAGCCTGTGTACTTAACCTTGTGGTTAAGAAAAAGGCTTCAGATATCTTTTACTTGAGAATGCTGTTTTTACTGTCTAGCTAATCCTAATTATTTGTTATGTGTGTGTGTTTTCTTTTTTTAAGATTACCCTTAAGGACAACGTGAAGATAGAGAACCATACAGATTGTCACTGCAGTACCTGCTACTATCATAAATCCTAAAGCCTGTCCCTTTGTTAATGATCAAGGACAATGGTGAATGGAATATTTGTTTTTCAGCTTTTATAGCACTGCTGTGTAAAATCTTATGTTTTCTGGTCAAGACACTGGGTAGACCTTTGAATAAGATGGATGGCTGTTTTATTTCCTCTTTGCTTCTTCATGCATTTAAGTAAGTTTAATTATTTCCATTAGGGATAAAATACAGCACTTGCATGACAACTGAAGGCTTGATCTATTTTTAAAATAAACTGTCAGTTAAATCATCAATGTTTCTTGAGGAAAAATGATGATTTAATAGCTTAAAACAAAAAAAGATTCTGCTGCAGTTAATTTCTAGATTTCTTTTTTTTGTGGGAGAGAGGAGGGAAGGAGGAAGGGAGGGATGGGAAGTGGACAGAAAAAGAAGCAATAATTTCCCCTTATTCATTTAGTGATTAGATTTTTTTGAAGACTCAACATTTTGTTTCTCCTGTTTCTCTTCCGTTTTTTCTTTACCTTGTGGGCAGAAAGTTTAACAGTGTATCATCTATGCGCAGTGCTCTGTCCTTCTGTGCCATTTTTTATTTTTCTTTGAACTTAATCTCCTTTCATATAGGTAGAGAAATGGATGCAGAATCAGACGTTATAAAGAATTGTACAGTTTGGTGTAGCAATGGTAGTATAGAGGAGTGCTACAACAGTATTAGCTATTTAAGGTATGCCTGAGCAGCATGGTATAGGGCTTTAGTAATTCCCAAATGCAATGTGCTGGACCCAGATATACAAATGGGAAAGGTAGGGAATATGTCAGGTGAGGAGTGGACCACAGAGTATGTATTCAGAATACATGACCTTAATATCATAAACTGGGATTTTAGAGATAGCACTTGTTCAGTTGTAGTGGGTTGAATCAGGGTCTCTGGAGGAACTGCTTGCAGGTCTGGAGCCTGCTTATGGGAACTGAAGTGAAGGAATTCCCCTGCTTTTCACCCTAGTATCTGGGGTGAGAACATCAGCCTTGCTATGGTCGCTGGCTGCAAGGGTTTAAATGTGCTGTCTCAAAAAGCCTCAGATATATTTGTGGGGGATTTCCCTGCAGCAGATGCTGTGAAGGTAGCAGTAAGAGCTTCTAATGGGGACAGGGAAGGTTGCCTGGGGTCAGGCTGTGAGGGTGGCTGGTCTGTCCTGGGGCATGGCCATGACTGATGTCTGCGCCAGTGCCAAATGACTCGAGTAGTTTAGACAGGCCTCCAGGGCTAAGCTGTGATGGGGCACTTGAGCAGCCCAAGACCGGCATGGGTTTAAATCCGTGGTTTAAATCCACTATTCATCCACCCTTCTGTCTATTTGAGTGCAAATTCAGTGCTATTTTCTAGGAATACAATCATGGGGCTTTGTGGAGAAGAAAAGACTTCTCATAGACAGGGGAGATGAGGTTCTTAGAGAAGCATTATTCAGCATATGTCCAGTAAACATTATTAGCCTGATCTCCATGCCTTAACACCCCGGTTCAGTCTCTCCCCCCCTGGGAACCACTGGTCTGATCCGGTCCCATGTCCTAGTGCAGAATCAGTTGCACCATTCCTGGGGGATGTTCTGCCTGACTTGCTCTTGAAAAAAACCTCCAGTGGTTATTCCAGAATCTTCCAAGGAGACTGATCCTGTTGCTTCACTATTCTTACTATGCTGGAAAATTTCAGTCTTCTGGAAAGTTTTTCCCTAATGTTTTATCTATGTCTCATTTGCTTTGACATTACTTTTGGTCAAAGGGGAGGTAGTCCAGTAGGGTGGTCTTTAGGATGAGTTTAATAACATCAGCAGCACAGGTTTTCACAATGAGAAGTCTAATTTCTCATTCTGGATCATGACTCAAGACATTACGGGAATACACGTCAAGCAGCTGCTATAGCTGACTCACAATTCTAAGTTGTTGTACAATTTTATTAAACGTGATTGATGTGGGTACTTTTGCAGGAGGGGCAGATCCTACCTGGGATTTCTGGGCAAGGAGAGAGGAGTGATCTGAAGCCACAAGACGATTACCTTTGGGAATGGTATTGCATTTTCTCATAACTTTGACAGGACTGAAAGGGAGAGCAGGGAAACACATTCTCTGAAGTTCACTTGCAGGGAAGATGTGCCTTTTCATCTTGACAAACTTCTTGGATGGCCTCTTACTCAAGTGAGCTCCTCTGGCAGTATCAAGTACTTGCTTGTCTATCTACGCCTGTGCTGCCCACAGTAGCAGGTTGGTGACATGATAAACTTCTGTTTGTATCTTCTGAATCAACTTCCATATTTTGCATTGTAAAACCATAGAAATATTGAAAACCAGTAACCAATTAGAGGGAGACCCATGCTTTAAAGAAGACATGGGATGCTGTAGCCCTGTCATTCTAGGATGCCTGGTCTCTTTTCCGTTCTCAGCGGATTTTCCCTCGTGCTTGTACAAAGCCATTTAGTCATGAACTTCTCAACTCATGGATCCCTCTCCCCCCTAAGGCGACCTCAGGCACCAAGAACTTGCAAAGCGTGTATTGTGAAGGTATGTGGAATGCGGGAGCATCCGCCTCATTAAGTTATCTGCCTCAAACTCTTCAGTTTAGAAGAAATAACACGTAACAAGGAAAGTGATAAAATAAACACGCAGATACACAAACCTAACAGCAGGCGATAGGGGAGACAGTAAGAAAGACCAGACCTCTTCAGCCACTGATTGATGGGCCATTAGCGATGGCCCTCGGGCACGGCGGTGAGCGGGGCGGCCCGAGCTTTCTAACCGCTGGGGAGGGGAGGAAGGCTGCCCTCCCTGCGG
This sequence comes from Phoebastria nigripes, assembly GCA_035582835.1. Lineage (NCBI taxonomy): Eukaryota > Metazoa > Chordata > Aves > Procellariiformes > Diomedeidae > Phoebastria > Phoebastria nigripes. The sequence goes on from JAYKAV010002780.1 coordinate 880,271, forward strand.
TGGGGCGTTTGAGGCGGCACGGGGGGCTGTGCAAAACTCGTTATGGGATATCAGGAGGGGCTCGTGGGACTGTGCGAAACTCGTTATAGGATGTTTAGAGGAAGGGCCAAAGGCAGAGAAAGGTGGTGGTGGGGATCAGGGTGGATTGGAGAGGAGCAAGCGTGGGAAAACAGAGGAGAGGGGTATTAAAGGGGCCAGTCGTGTGTGCAAGCTGCCAGTCAATGTGCTTGTCTGACTGAGCCCTCTGCTTGATCGCTGCAGTCTGTCCTATCTTCTTATTAAATCCTTTACTGAACTTTGGTTTTTTTTCTCTGTGTGATCGCACTTTCTATCCTATGTGTGAGGGCTGCAAGGTCTAAGCCCTAACAACTGGAGAAGGGACTCATAGGTCTTGGTGCCAGCAACTAGAGAGACCAATATGCAAGAGAGGTGTGGGTGGTAGCAACTGGAGGGACCGTGGTCCATAAGGCTTGTAGGTCTAGGTGTCAGCAACTGGAGGGGCCAGGGTGTATGTTCATGTGGGAGAGGTCTAAATAGCAGCACCCGTAAACACCGAAGAGTGTTTATTTTTCCCCCAGTGAATTTAACCCTGTGTGCACGTGTACGTGTAATTTGCTAGCAAACTTAAGGCTGGACTAGTTGGTGAGCAGGAGGAAGCCTGCATCTGGAAGGACTCGAGGTCAGAGCTTGTGCTGGGTAAGGGGACCCAGGGTCTGGGCACAGGTGGACTGAGAAGCAGTGTTAATATTCAAGTGATCTGTGATTGTGGGGGTGCTTGTGAGACAAGCATGTAGTGCACGCCTCTGCTTACTAGCAAACTTCAAGCTGGACTGGCTGGCAAGTAGAAGGGGACCTGCTTACCGGGTAAGGGACCCCGGCCATGGGTATCAGAGGACTTTACAGGCTGGACTGATACTCAGTGATMTGTGAATGTGAGTGTTCTTGTGAATCTAGAAAGTGAGGGCACATATGTTTTCATAGAGGACTTCAATCCTGATCAGCCAAAGAGGAGGAACAGGACTGGGCTTACTTACGTTTTAGTGAGGGTTGTTGGGTTTTATGTGAGTGCGGCTAAAGGCAGTGGTCTGTCAGGTAGCCTGCGTGTCCGGCTGCCTTGGTGCCCTCTGTGTGTACATGTGTGTGTGTGCCTGGGACAGATGCTCAGCTTCGCAGCTGGCCAAACCTGCACACAGAGACAGGGGCCATGTCCCTCAGACTGGGATGGAGAGACCTCCTGAGTCTCTTTGTGCCCCCGGCTGGGCTGCAGCAGTCAGCAAGGAGGGATCCCTGGGTCCTGGAGTCCATGGGATTCAGCAGTCAACCTTTACATCCTTAGCATATATTATCCAAATACATTTTTTGACATTGTAGCTGTTAGAATCAGGTCAGAATTTAATTGTTTATGTTTGAAGGTGAGTGTAAAAACCAAGGCCGTAGTCAGAAGAGTGGTGGTGGTAGGTCAGTGAGCCCATACACAGTCAGGGCTAGGAAAAGCAATGCTACATGTTGTTAGGAAGCTAATACAGTTGACCGTAATAGAGAATAAATGGGATATGAATAGGAATATATGCTGGAAGACAATCTAGATTTATATCTGTAGGGATTAAATACCAGMTTTCCAGTAGGAACGGAAAACAGAGAAAAAAGTACAATATAGTTTCCTTACATTAGAAAATGGCTGAGACAGAGGCTAGATCAGTAATATATATTTGAGAGGGCATGGAGAGACGATGTCACAAAATCAGAAGAGAGACTAATCTCTTGTTTACAGTTATAGCCAACGTGCATCTTCTATATTTTAGGAACAGGGTATTTGTGCATGGAGATAAAATGAAGTCCTTGTCAGTGTGGTTTATAAGTAGTAATAAATCAGTCAGGCTGATACTGCGGATTAAAAATGCTGAAGATCAAGCAAGCTGAAGATAAAAATGATATGTTTTTACTGTCATAGTGACCTATATAAACCTACATCACAGTAGTCCTAACAACAAATTCATTCTGTGAGCAGAGGGACTAATGAAGCTTGATTTCCTGACGATCTGTGCCCTGCCTCACCAAAGCCCCATTTTACCTTGTCCTCAGCAAACCCCTCTCCCTCCTCCCAGGGCAGCCCCATCGGGTGCCCTCCTGAGCTGGTGCAGAGCTGTCAGCCAGGGCTGTGCTGCTGTTTGTCCGTCCGGCATGTTTTCTTAGAGCTGGGAATAGGCTGCTACTGACTGCTCTTCAATCAGACCCCAATTTTTATATTTTGCAATTAGCAGGTGTTGATTTTCCCCAAACTGGCAAGACCTTCCAAGGTCTGAGGTCATTACCCATCACCCGAAAATGCTGAAAACCGACCAAAGGGTTGAACAGTTGCTGAGGAGCGGCTGTCAGACAGCTGTGTGGACAGACAGACAGCGTGAGTGCCTCACGGCTGCAAGATGCCAGGCTAGAAATCCTTCCGATGATTCAGAGGTATTGCGATTTCCAGTCCACAGCTGGTGAGTGCAGGATGAGTGTATTCTCAGCAGAAAGATAAAGCTCTCGAGCTGCAGGGATTTTAATGAACTGAAATTTCAGACCAGACTTCTTACTTCTAGCAAGCCTGAGAAGCTCCAAGTGAGCAGTAGCCTTCCTTTTCTCTCCCTGTCACCCTGCCTAAACAATGATTTTGAATAGTGGTGAGGGGGAAATAGAAGGTTATCCCAGGACTTGTGTTGGCTAATTGCAGGCTGTATGTCTCCCCTTTACAGCTGTGTGAAAGCTCCTTACTAACTTGGAAGTCAGTAATGTGAAGTGTATTCATATATAGCAGGAGCCTCTTGCAGTGGAGGAAAGGCCGTTTGGCTGTGTCAAAGAGGATTGCCATGAAAAAAGAGAGATTTGAAGATGACATCAGGAAACACGTAAACACATTTGGTGATGGAATAAAACTGACAGTTAATCACTTCATTAGTGTCTGGAGGATTTCCCCGTTTAAGGGGTTTCCCTGTTGCTCTGCAGTTTCCCATGTCTCTGGCATATGGTAACCCGGCACTTGGCTTGCAGTCAGATTGCAATAAGATGCCATCTCATTATACGCACACGTGTAGGCAGTAAATCTAACAGTTACTGTCCTGCCAAACCATTCTGAGTGTTGAGGTATGAGATAAACCAGTATTCTTTTGGTTGAGGGAAACAAAAAAGCCAGAAAGTTTGCTTTGGGAGGGGATTTCAGCTCAGTGTAATTTCTTGGGAATTTGTTTTTTATTTATTTGATCATTTGTTTTTAAAAAATCTGTCTCTCTCCATGATTTGGTTGTTTTAAAAGCATAAGAAATGCCTTTCTGGTCAAAGAAATCATCCTTTAGCCCAAGTACTTTGTTTCTGACTCTGGCAATATCAGATGCTGTTTAGGGGAGCATGTGAGTCTGGCCACTTCTTGCAGTCAGTTCCCTTTGTACCACCCCAGTATCCACATTTGTTTATTGGGGGGTAGTAGAGGGTACTTCTCTGCCTTGTCCATTTTGTATCTACCCATGCACTTATTTTCTATGAATTTATCCAGTCTGGTTTGAACCTGCTGATATTACCTGCCTCCATAACCTCCTGTCACAATAAGTTAGAGAAGTATAAAAAATAGTTACTTTAATCTGTTTTAAACTAATCTCCTAGATACTGCCTTCATTATTTTGTAATACTCAGCTGTTCCTCTTAGCGTTTTCCTCTCCATCACAAAAAGCCCAGCATTTTTAGGTTCTCCCTTGTTAGGCAGCTGCTTGATCATTTTGGTTGTTTTTCTCTGTACCGGCTTTAACTCTACTGCATCCTTCCTGAGATGCAGAGAGCAGACCATGAACTGTACTGAAGTGTGGTTACACCAAAGTTATATGTAGCAGCAAAATGATGCCTTCTGTCTTGTTGTCGGTACCCTTTTTCATGATACTGTTTTGGCTTTTATTGATGACCAGAGAATTGTCAATGATGACTCTTAAGATCTTTTTTTCTGACATGCCACTGTCAGTTCTGTATTCAGTGTCATGTCGGTGTGGTTTGGCTTATTTTTCCCTAGATGCATTAGCTTACATTTATCTACTCTGAAGCTTATCTGACACCTGTTTGCCCGTTTACTTTTGTGTGGTCTTTCTGGGGTCCTTCATCAGCAGCATAAGATTTGGCTGTCTGACAGAGTTTAGTACAATCTGTGAATTTGGAAAGTTCMCTGTGGATTTCCTGCACTAGATCTCTGATGAATATGTTGAATAAAACTGGTTCCAGCATTTTTCCTTGAAAGTAAAAAGCGCCATTAAGCCTTACTCTTTGTTTCCTATCCTTTAGCCAGCTTTTACTTCGTAAGAGGAATCTTTCCTCCAACCCTGTGGCCACTTAAGTTTCCTTAAAAACAGTATTTCAGCATTATTTTGGCATGTCTCCATTTTCTGCGGTGTTATAATTATAAAACACCCCAAATCGTAGTATCCAGCTCAAGCTGTCTCGAGCTGCTGCTTGATAGAGATTGAACAACAGCCCGGTGGCTGCTAAGACTGCCTTTACCCTGCCGCTGGGTTTGGAGTCAGGTCTCCTCACAGCTGAGTCAGTTTTCCTTTCTTGAAAATTTCATAAGGATATTTTCTTTTGGAGCAAGCCTAGCTATAGTTAGGCTCAGAGAAAGCAAGGCTTGAGTTTCCTGGCTGCATCGCCACTTCCTACACCTCCGCATGGAGAGAGCCTGGAGAAGAATTGGTCTAGAAATAAAACCACCACTCTGACCACAGCTCCTATCCCTGTTTCTCCTCCTTCCAGAAATGATTATAGTAAGTTACTGCTAGTCTATAGCAACACAATAACTTCCACCACACGGTCACAGTAAGCTAACCAGTGTTTAAAGAGAAAGAGTCAACATTTTTTTTCTTTCCATTTTTTTCCCCTTCATCCTTCTCTGCCCATCTTCTCCGTAGTGATACTCGAGTGAGTGCAGAGGTCCATCAGCTCTCATCCTCAGTAGACAGGGACAGAGGACGTTCTGCCTTGTTCTCACTCCTTAACATGAGTGTACACTCATTAATTTGCCAACTAAGGTAAGGCCAGATGAGGGCATGAAGGGAGAATTATTTTTTTTCCCCTGCAAGTTTTTGAGTTAGCTTGATTTGGAATAGCTATGTTTTTACATGTGTTTGTCATTTCACTTGTTTTATGTCTTTATACTAAGAGGTTCGTAATGTTCCTTTCATGCAAATATACTCCCAGAGGAGGATACAACAACAAAGCAATTCTGAAAAGTCACCAAATAAATTAAAGCGCAAAACACTGAGCCGTGTATTCTTGAAAAGACATAAGGGACGCGCAGTTGCCTGGGAGCCTGGGGGAAGGAGCTCCAGCTGATGGGGCGTCCAAGCGCAGGGCTGGAGGTAGGAGTCTGAAACAGCTCTAATTTAACGTTTAAGAGAGATGCGTAATTGCATGGCCATTAGTAACATTTGCAGCTACAAATGCAAAGATAATGACAAGCATAAACAAATCCAGTGCTTCAAGAAGTAAATTGTCCCTGTAGGCATTAAGAACAATGTTTTTCCTCATTGTGTTTTGGTCAGATCAAATACTTGTTCGTGATAGGTTTTCTTTACTTTTATTTTTTTTACCTTTCCTTGGGCGTGAGGCATTGACCATTGCTGGGGGCGATGATACAGGGGTTCCTAGTGAGACAACGTTCCTAATAAGGATCCTTTCTAGTTTCTTAGTATTACTGAATATTTTCTGTCCCCAAGCAGAAGAGAAAATATGATCTTCCTCTGGATGTGTTGTCAGGCAGTGAGGAGACTAAAAAAACAGCAGAGTGCTCGCAATAACAAAGCAGCCCATGGAGACAGTGTAAAGCTATTTACTATAACAACTAGCCTTTCTGCACTCTGCAGTTTCCCCATCCTTGGGCAGCATCAGCCTGTTGGCTTTTTGTTGGTGCCATGGATGCAACAGATTTCTGTGAAGTGCTTGAGGAGAGAAAGGGGGTGCTGATGTTACGGATCAGTCCAGTGGTTATGCTCTGGATCAGTCAGGTGGTTGCATTGTGGATCAGCTCAGGAAGGATTTGTAGTCCCCAACTGTTGAACTGCATGTTAGGGCTCTACAGGCAGAAGCTGATGACTGTGGAACAACATTTCTTATTAGCTGATGGGATTCTGGGTGTCCATGTGGCCATGAACGTAGTGCAGGTAACAACAAAGGTTTTTTTCCTTTTGAGCGTTTGATTAGAGAATGGCTAAGGAGCAAAGATAATGCTGGGAATCTTAAATGAGGAGTGTGTTAAAACATAATACCTTTGTTGTATATATAATCTCTGTTGAGAAACGATCATGTATTTGAACTGTGCTTTGTAGTTTCTAAAACCCAATTTGCAGTCGCTGTTTTCATATTTATAGTTAAAACTCTGCCCTTGATGTTTCCTACTTCTTCTGTTTTATATTACACTGTAGCATAAAGTGTCAAGTAAAATTGTTACTGTTTTCTTCCAGGAAAAAAAAAAGTGTGTTTTTCTGCTTTTGTTATTTTAAAACCTCATTTCAATGGGCTGGGCAGAAAATCTTGTGCGTGGTAGATCATAGAATCATAGAATCATTAAGGTTGGAAAAGACCTCTAAGATCATCAAGTCCAACCGTCAACCCAACACCACCATGCCCACTAAACCATGTCCCTAAGCGCCTCATCTACACGTCTTTTAAATACTTCCAGGGATGGTGACTCCACCACTTCCCTGGGCAGCCT
>JAYKAV010002780.1:891665-944288 GCA_035582835.1 Phoebastria nigripes
AATATAGAATGAGCAAAGAGGTAAATGACCAGAAGAAAGAAACAAATAAAAAAAAAAAAAAAAAGAACATTTTCTTATTTTATTATTTCTTCCTACAAAGAAGAGCATCTTCTTTTTATATATCTCTGCAAAACTTTGATTTTCAGTCTTTTAAAACTCATGTCATTTGGGCCAAATTTTCCTATTTAAAATATTTTCTGCCTAGTCACCTCTGCTTTTCAGTGACATGCATGTCAAACTATGATTTCTTGCCCTCCAGCAAGATTCCCCACTTGCACCCTGAGCTGGGACCACTTACGCTGCCCAGTGCTAGACCACCAATTTGACAACGAGGCTCAGCCCTTGTCCTGAAGCCTCAGGCTCCTACGTGGACCCTTCCTCACCAATTGCCTTGCAAGGATTTGGAGCACAGAGATGAACAGATATTCATGCTGTCTCCACCTAACAGTTCCCCTCTCCCTGGCTACTATCAGACCTGGTCATTCATACTGGTGACCTGTTAGCACACTCCATGACACTGTGTTGGTTTATGCCTCCTAGCACAAATCCCAGACCTGGTTCAAGAGTGAGCATCGGGGATTATTCCAGTATGGCCCCAGTTTTGGAGGACAAGTTTGGAGAAGGACAGACCATGCCAACTGGCCTCAGGAGCGGGGAGCAAGGACTTGTACTGTTAGATGGCTGAGTGTCTGTACCTTTTGTGTACAAGTCCTGGGCAGAATATAGTACTCACTTAAATAAATCCTGAATCCCAGACAGTGTTTATGGTTATGTTTGACATTGGCATTAATGGCTACACAGTCCTTAGCTGTTGTGGTGAGGCACAAAATGGTACCTACTCCTGTTTTCATTTCATCCTGAGTGTTTAAACAATTTGCATGCTATGGGATGGGGACTGTGGGATCAGCAATGCCACTGACCTCCCCAGGTATAATTTTCAGGGAAGCTATTGCAACAACAGTGACATGCATTTTGGGATTAACACTCCAAGTCTGCCTGTCTCTGAACACTAATCACAGGAAAGAGGTATCACTCAGTTCTGTTGGTGTTACTTTTCTTTACTCTTTGCTTTGACAGGCATATTCTCAATGCCTTTTCCAGGAAGATCGTGCATACGCTTCTCTTGATGAGGCAAATCACATCTCTCTTTTATCTGCCRCATCTCTCAAGGAACAAAAAGTGCTCTTAGAAACCATTCGTAGCAGTTCTCCAAGTGCTGAAAAATAAGCATAGATCAAGCCTCAAAAATTAAGACCCTAGCATAAAAGTAATGAAATTATTAGCAGCAATAGATTGTAAGTTTATTTGCTTGCTAGCTTTACAGCCTTTAGTGGTACCATCTTTTCAAGCTTCCCTGCCTTCCTTGTACCCCCACAACTTGGAGGAAGGCACCCAAGCGGAGAGAGACAGGCAGAGGCAGGCAGGGCTGCCTGCRGTCCAGGGTGCCCAGTCCTTCCAGTGTCTGCCTCTGCTCTTCAGTGCTGACTGTCCTCTTCAGGCTGCCCAGGGGGTTCAGCGTTTGGGGTTAGCCACTAATTCCTGGTAGAGGGATAGAGGAAGCTGATTCAAGAAGCAGAGAGGGAATGGGACTTCTACACTGAGTTAATCCTGACAGCAGAGAGGCACAGGTACTGTATGCGTGGGTGTTTGTGCCTGCCTCCACGGTACCCTGCAGTCATTGCCATGTGTCCTGCTGGTGCTCAGGATGGCGGCGATACCAGCAGGCAGCACAGATCTCCGGTCCGGGCAAAACCGGCCCCAGTTCATGTGGGTACACCCATGTTTCTGTCAGTCTTGCACAACCAGAGGCCGTGACTCTCATGTCTGAAGAAGCTGACAGGTATGTTGTGCAGCCACGTGGAGACCTGTGCCATCCTAGTGCCACACAAGCGTGTTTTCTGCCTTGCAGCAGAGCTTCTGCCTGGAGCATCTCCTAGTATCTATGAGTCTGGGTAGTGTTGCACTGTTTTTTGTGTTCCTCTCTATTTGCACATAGTGTAGTTAAACTCTCATTTCCAGCAGCACAGGAACAGAAGTTTGGATGCTGGGTAGAGATAATTTCTTCACAAAACATCCCCATTTTTACCAGGACCTATCCTTACAGTTCTTTCTCACTTTTTTTTCTGTCACTGGGGCTGCAAATATTCCTGTTGACAGTCCGTGTCTGTCTGCTGGCTCCTCTCTACCTTGCAGCGGCATATCCYATGTCTGCCAGCAGATGCCATCAAAACTAATCAAATGTGAGAAGCTACAGGTTCACGAGGGGAGGACAGCCCCGCTTCTTTTCCGCTTTCTCCTCTGCAATCCACAACAAGGCCAGAAAGGGGAAGAAGTGATTAAAGAATAGACTGAAAATAATTCAAAGAACAGGTTAAAGAACATGTAAGTTTGATGTCTTCAGGCTGACCACAGATGATTAAACAAGTATGGAAAGAACTAGTCAAAGCCACCTCTGTGTAATTAGCAACTACCACAGAGAATTAAAGGAGTGTGCGGAGGCTTAATGCGCCTGCATTTAGAAAAGTGCAAATAGGGCTTAAATAATATCATTCCTAAAAAAGAAAAACCTTCTACAAGCCCAGCCAGACTAACTCTGACACCTGAGAAGATGTAGGACACACTTCTAAGCAATCAATCTGTGTACACCTCCTCAAGTAAAAAGAAATAGTCAGCATAGATTTGTTGAAAATAAATTGTGTCAAAGAAAACGATTTTCATTCTTTGACAGGATAATGGCCTACTCTATGAGGGGAAGTAAGAAATGTAATTTACCTTGCATTTAAGTCAAACTTCTGGTACAGCTATTGGATATATTATTTTCAAATCATGTCTGGGTCTGGAGAAAATTTTCATTCCTAGATGAGTGCACAGTTAGCAGAAAAACTGTGCTTATAAATAATTTTCAAGGATTCACTGTCAAAGAAGGAGGACTTTGCAAATGCGGTCCTGTGGGACAAGACCTGAGGGCAGCTCTAATCATTATTTTTATTAATGACCTGGATGATAAACTAGATGGGATACTTGCAAAGTTTGTGGATGTCATTAAGTGGTGAGTGGTTTTATRTACCTTGGAGGAGAAGAATTCACACTGATTTTGATAAATTGGGCAAATTTTCCAAAATCAAGGAAATGAAATAAAAACAAAGGCAAGTGAAAGTGCAACACATAGGAAGTCTAATGCAAAGCACATATTTAAAAATAATTATTTATATAAAAGCATTGCAGCAACAGAATAGAAGCCTCATGTCAAAAGCTGCATGGAGTAAAACTGACATTGCTAACTCAAAAAAAAAAAAAAAGGCAAATGACACTTTGTACTGAATTAGCTGAACAGGAGTCTGTGAGAGAGAAAGGTATTTACTTGGCTCTGTTCAGCTCTGGGGGAGAAGGTGTTTTTGGGCAGACCGTGTCTCATCAGGGGTGCAGGGCACATGAGCTGTGAAGGAAAGCTGGAGGATGTGGGCTTGTTTAGCCCAGGAAAGAGAGGACTGGAGGGAACTTAATAGTCTCCTAGCAGACAGAAAATTCTTACATAGACATCAGTAGAAAGGGTGGTGGGATAGGACAAGAAAAAAAAATCAGCTTAATGTACAACCAGGAAGATTTATGTAAAAAAATCAGTGAGAAAATTTTGCAGGTACAAAGGCAGCTGGAGCAGGCTGCTTTGGTCGTCACTGAGGGGAAGAGACTAAGCATCCCCCTGCCAGTGGCCAAGGGGTGCTTGGGGCAGCGGCTGTGCAGGGTAGAGGAGATCCTCTCTTACCTGGGAGCTGCACAGCCCCATCCCACCTCTGTTCCCAGACGTGATTACTGAATTCATTGAGTTTCCTTCAGTTGCACTTGAGTTTTATTTATGTCCCATTCATGTGAACCCAACCTGCCCAACCTGAAGTCAGCTGAAGAGGTTTTGTTCCTCTTCTGTGGACTGACCTTTTCCATCATTATGGCAATGCAACTCAGCTGTTCTGAAGACTTGTGGTGAATCATCTGAGTACATGGCTGGGGTGGATGGATAGCGGATAAAAAACTGGGACTGCAAAGTAATCCCAATCCAGCAGAAGAGAGAAGTCTGACTCCAGTCAGTGCAGAGCTGAAGCTCTTACCTTGGTGGTTTGGGAATGCTGTCGGGAAACAGGAGCTTTAAATGTCAGTAGGCTGAAGGGAGTCAGCACTGGAGACCCCAAGGACCGGGGGGATCTGAACCTAAACAACCCCACAGGACAATAAGCCAAATCAGATTGCACTCTGGAAGGGTCTTTTCCCTTGTGGAGGATGACCACACCATTTTTCACTTCGTTTCTTTGTCAAGAGAAATCCAGGGCTGAAACATCTTCCCTGTAGAAGGTGAGTTTGGCGGAGTTCAGTCTATCAAGGATGGATGGGAGAACCTGCATGAGAAGTTACTGTTTTGTGGCTGCCTGTTAAATTTTTAACTAGGAAACTTTTCCTGCACTTACTGGAAAGTGCATCAATGCTTTTGTCTAGAAATCATCTGCAGAGCAAGCATCTCCAACAAATGCCACCTCTAAATGCTCTATTGCAATGCAAATTTAGGTGACACTTCATGAAGTCATTTGCTTTCCTGTTGCTACTACAGCCACAAACGAAGCCTGGACTTTGATTTTCTGGGGACTCTGCCAGTTTTGAAAACACATTTTCACAGTGGAAATTTCTACCATTTGTTTCATGGAAACTCTTTTCAAGGAATCGTTAAGATCTGACAAATAAATGTTAGTGATTTAACACTGAGGTTAATTGGGAAGACTGCTGTTTCAAGATGCCCAGAGCATGAGTGGCTGATGACCATACTGCTGGTTTGTATTGAAAATCTCCTGAAATAGATCCCTTTGTGTAATTTTCCTCCAATGGAGGAATTAAATATTTGAAAATGGACTTTAAGGAACATGATCGCTCTTGTCTGTCTGATGTCTTTTTAAATTCCCACTGGTTGCAGCTGCCACTGCAGCTGTGCTGCTGTGTAGGAGGAAGAGGAGAATGTGTATAGTTGCATTAATGCTATGTTACATGCATTATTAAATCACTGATCTGGAAACTGCTCAAGAGGAGATATTTGTCCTCTTAAGCCATCCCTGCATCAGGAATGGTAACCTGGGGAAGAGAGGTGGGGAACAAATGTAGGAGCTATAGCTGTGCCAGCTGAACTCACCACTCAAAATCAGTCAGTGAACTCTGGTAAGAGATTTAGAAGGCGAGGGGGGCTGGTTTCTCCAGGCTGAGGTTCTGATTATCACACTGGTATCTTATGACGGAGTTAAAAAGTAGAGAGAAGTTCAAATTCTATGTCCAAATTGTAAGTTCAAGTGAGATGGATGGGCATGCCCATATTTATGTATTTCAGCTGAAATACTGTAGTTATTATCATAGAGTTCAGCTAAAATAAACACTGAGGTATCCATGGGATGTTTTCATTAAACAGCATGTTTAGGACAACTCGTGAAATCTTGGCATGCCTTACTAATTCTGTGCCGTTGCTAGCTGTTACGGTCTAATCTGTTACCGGCAATAACCAAATGTGATGGGTGCTGTATTGAAGAACAATAAAAGGCATTCCCTGCCCCACGATCTGGAAAGGAAACTAGAGCTTTTCTCTTCATGTGATTCTTAACCAAACGAAAAAAAGAACTACTTTTTCAGAACGGTCTGAGGCCCTGAACGTGGTCCATGTCTACGTTCAGAAAGCTCAATACACTGGGGATTGGGGGTGGATTTACTGCTGGTCTCTGAAGCGGAAGGTGGGGTGGGGTGGGCGCAGAAGCAAGGAGAAGTGGGACATTACTATTTACACAGAAATTATAGTCAGTCAGGGTAGACTCAGAATATTTTGAAACCTGTGCTAATTTAAGTGTTGATCACTACAAGGTAAACCTTATATCAGGCATGCAAGGGGATAAATTCTTGCTCTTCTGCAAAGAGAGGGAACCTGAAGGCTGTGACTCTCTGCTGCCTTGTGTGCTGTGATTTCATTTATACCTTTGCAGAAAAGCTCAGAAAAGTGACCAAACTGCAACTTTCCTCTGGATTGCTAGTAAATGGACCTGAGTTTTCTCACTATGTCAGTTCTGTGATCCAGGGATGGGGAGAGACAAACCCAGGTCTTTTCCATTGTCAAGTATATACATGACAGAATCTCACTGTCCCTTGGGACAGCAGTGGGAGAGAGGTCCCTGGGGTGTGTCAACACAATGCAATGGAAGTCATGGTGCGCTGGCATCATGCAGCAATCCTTGGAGTTGCCTTGGTTTGTACCTGGGCTGGAAGGAAGAAGTTGCTGCCCAGTATAATGGTAAGGCTCAGATGCTTTGGAAGAGTGGGTGTCTTCACATGTCTGGCTACCAACTTCTGGGATTTGATTTGGGGAACAGTCCTAAATTTCTTTAAAGAAGGGTGTGTCACAGAGAGCTCAGTCCCCCAGCTTTCCCGGCAGCGTTATGTAGACATATGCCCTCTGCAGCTGTGATAGCCCAGGCTGTGTTTAAGCAAGCACTGCTGTACTTGGGGCCCCCAGAAGAACTAAAAATTGAATAGCAAACTGTCATATTTATCCATTCAGCAACATTTTGATAGATCAGAAATTCATAACGTAGAGGTAAATCCAGATCCATAATGCCACCAGATGGCTGCTGAGGAGGGGCCCCATGGGTTGAGGAGCAATGGGCTTCAAGCTCCCACCAGCCCACGCTGTCGAATCAGTGAGGTTTTGGAAGAAACTCCTGTTCTGAGGTGGGCAAAGAAAGAGGGAAACTAGTCTAAGGTGGCATGYGGTCTGTTTGTAAAAGAGATGGTATGGCACAGCATTTGGGGGACAACATCAGGGGAGAGGCACGGACATCCCATCCAATCCTAGGCGTGTGGATATTCTCTCTCTTACCTCAGACTGGCTCTGCTACCCAGTGTATGTGGAGCGAGGAGGGAGAGAGACTCAAGTGAGAAGGGCTGACACTATTGTACAAGTTGGTCCTAGACCTGCTAGATGCCTGGATTGCCATCCCATCTGCTAGCTGAGCAGGGAATCACTTGTGCTCTCCTTCCTTAGTCAGTGGCTGCCAGGGATATTTGAGAAAGCCACCTGAGGACAAGTGGTTATTTTATATACAGGGCTTATGTATTTCATTGAAAAGCAACTTTTTCGTGCATATATGTGAGGCATATGAAAAGCGATTGGCTGTAAAGCCTGGAGCTCAGAGATAGGCATAAGAGATTTCTATTGCTGCTAAAGGTCATTTCTTCTTCTGGTAAACATATGCTTGTTTAAGTGGTGTGCTTCCTGGAATAATTCTCGCCTGAGATAAGAGTTGCTGAAGAGTATTCTGATAGTTAAATGTACGCTGTATGGGGCATTTCATACTTGTAAGTACTTCTCATAATAGGCACTTAGCTGAAGAGGAATAAAAAGAAAGTGTCATTCTGAACTGCTTATTGAATATAGGCTGGTTTCTTGTCTTCTACTCCTGTTGACTTGAGGGGAAGTTGATGGTCTTCTTTTTCACTTACAAGTCGTGGGTCTCAGGCTCCTTGTGCACTGAGATCTGCAGAAAAAGAAGCATCTTAAGGAAAGGTAGTTGTCTGTGCAGTAAGGCTTTGATACTGACCTTGGCTTCTTCATTATTAGGTGTGAGATAGTCATATTTTGTTCAAACTCTGCTCCTTGTTCGAGTTTTGTTGGAAACCATGTGAAATCCAATGGCTTTGGCATTGATGATGGAAACTATTTCTCTTCACTAGGAGTGGAATTTGTTAAATTGCCTAGGTACTAGGGCTACCTCTATAACCAGTGGAGAAAGACATGTCCCTGTACTGGGGTCATTTGTGTCCTTGTTGTGTAGTGAAGAAGACTACATGAGCAGCTCAGCTGCCTCATTTCTGGGTGGCCAAAACTAGGTGAAAATAATCCCACCTGAGTGTTTCCTACAGCACCAGTTGCTAACTGGTGAGGTGAACCTCAAAGTGCTGCACCATTATACATCATGATGGTAGAGCAGCATCCACCCTGTTGGGCCGTGCTCAGCTTGCTAGTTTGGGTTCTGCAGTGCAACTGCTGGGGCCTGAGGCAGAGAGGAGGACAACGAGGAAGAAGAGGTGGCTGGTGGTGCCTCAAGGAGGAGGCTGATGGGTCAGGAGAAACAGAGCACTGGGGAGCCCAGAAGGCAGACCCTGGGCGAGGGTGCAGGTAGGAGGTGATCGTGGAAACTGCTGTTAAATACCTTCTTTTGCATTGTGTGGTTTCTTGCACTGAACACCGAATGTCTGTTTTTAACCAAAGTTTTTGGCTTGCTTCCCATATATTTTTGCACAGCCAAAGTTTACTCAGCAAATATTAATATTAAGCAAATTTGAAATTTGCTATCAGCAAACATCATCATCAGAAGCTGGAATGTAAGTATTAGYGCCTTCTTCCACGACTGAACTAAGCAGAAGAGGTATCAGGGGGTCTGTGAGCAACTGCAGCAAAGCAGCAGTCTTCAGATTGGAAGCATTAAAAATGCATGACATTTTGAGGGAAACTTTTCCGACCATGATGTCTGAATAGCTGCAATCTGTTCATGGGCAAGACATAAGCAGAATAGGAAGGAAGATTTGTCAGGTGATAAGTGTTCAGAGGCTGCTGCAAAGAGTAGTGCATTTTTTTTTTCTCTTTGTCTGTTGTAGATGGGATGAAAAGCAACATGCTCCAGTTGCAGCAAGGGAGATTCAGGTTAGATAGTGAATAAAGCTTTCTGTTGCTGAAGGAAATGAAGCAGGGAAATAGGCTGTCTGAGGAAGATGAGGCATCTCCATCACTGGAGGACTTTAAGAACAGATTGAACCAACATTTGTCAGAAGTGACATGGCTGTAGGTGACCCTGCCTTGAGGCTGGGGAATGGATGAGGCCCTTCCAGCCTTATGATCTGCTGGCTGTCTGAGATGGATTATCTACTACGGACAAGTCTGTTGGCATCAACACCACAGCAATGTGTTTGTCAGACTGTTAGACCCCTGCAAGTACACACAATAAGCCTAACAGCTGCAAGTTTAATGCTTCATTTTTAATTGGAGTTAATTTCCTAAAGTTCAGTGAAGGATTGGGGAATCTGTTTAGGAAGCCTATTTTAAAAGGTCTGAGTGTAACACTTGCTGCTTCTAATATTGCAAATTGGGTCCATACAGCACTGCACTTTCTGAAGAACTATGGTGGGGTTTTTGTTTTGTTTTGCTTATGAAGTGTGAGTTATTCTTGATTCAGGTAAGACCTGAGTGGTGTTAGACAGACCTGTGTGAATTACAGCATCTTCCTGACACTGCCCTGTGCACGGTGCCCCTTCCCCACGTGCTCCCTGGCTCTGTCTCTCTCACTGGGCTTTTGAACAGAGCCTCAGGTGACATGATATTTGTTCCTTTCAGGAGCCATGTGGACCAAAGCTGCATCCAAGGTGGTCAGCTGGCTGGGCAAGGGCCAGTCTGTGTCCGGTTCACAGTGTCCAGTCTGCTTTCACCCGCTCAGGATCTGCTTCCCACAGTGTGTGAAATGCATGGTTTGGTCACGGTGATCTAGACAGCCTTTTTGGCTCTGGTTGGTTTTGTAGCTAGTACCAGCTGGCCTTTGGCCACCAAAATCTGTGCTTGACAGCATCAGGTGGGAAATGACAACACGGTCAGTCTCCCAGTGACCACTGTGATTGCTGGGACAGCAGAATGGTGGTAGAAATGGTCGTAAAATTGGCAAGTGTCATCATCATTACACCCTAGGTGTCAGTATAGGTATATGTCTTAGAGAAAAAACAGGGCTCCGGAGTACGTCAGCATCGTATTTGCAAATGTTGTTGATGTGTGTGAATTGTGGCAGTGACCGGTGGGGCCTCAGTGTACGAAGAAATTGCTCCTCCCGTGATTGCAATAGCCACTACTTCGCCTTGAGGGATACTGGGCAGGATATAGGTGTCCAGTCAACAGCTCCAAAATAGTCAGGCATACTGCTCGCATAGGAGGGGGTGGCGAGGCCTGGGCTGGGACAGCGGGGAACGAGCTGGAGAGGCAGCAGATGACAGTATGGCTTGTAGGCTTCCATAAGGATGGCCACCATGAACCTGCTGATAGTGAGCTCCTAATCTGGGGCAAGGGATCGGATAGGAAACTGATGTGAACAGCTTTCAGAAGAGAGCAATTACATATACCTGTACGGGGACCGAGGGCTGGACATTGGTGAGCTGCCACTATAAAGACGATGGCTGCTCTGGGCCCAGCACCATGAAGACCCACATCCTCAAATTAGAGGCCTAGCACTCTCCCAAATCAGGAGTATAGGGTATTGCCAACAGGATGCTTGTGATTCATCCATAATGGTCAAGACTTATGGCAACAGCTCCTGGCAATGGGCCATGCTTTTGGTGTGTGAAAGACTGGCTGTTGCTGGTGTCGGTGCTGGGGCTCCAGCTCCTAAAATACCCCTGGGATATCTGCAATAGAGATGACAGAGAGCACTGTGGCAGGGCCCCATGTCCCTGGAGTGTGCAGGGATCTCCTRCTGCTTTTCTCTCCCTTCTTGAGTGGGTGGGGGAGGCCGACACAGCAAGGTCAGGAGCCTGTGGGTGGGCAGGAGCCTCCGACTGGAGATGAGCTGAGGTTAGGAACCTAGCTGGAGTGTTAAAAACGCCTGGGGGGTAGCTGCTGTGACTGACCAGTGGTGTCGATGTGGTCATGACAACCTGACAGAGCAATTAAACCATGATCCTGGAGACTGATCCCCTAACCAAGCTGCTCCTCAAAGCGCTTGTGCCTCTCTCTTGCATAGCTGTGCAAACCAGGCTGTCCTGGAGAGCAGCTGCATGAGGGTGCAGGTTACACATGGATTCATGGCTATTGCCAAGGCAAGGAGTTTCCACCATGTTTCATTTCCTTTCTCTGCCTATAGACCAAGGATGTTTTTATACAGTACGTTAGCAAATATTTCAACAACACAGCTACACCATCAGTTAAAAAAAAATACCCTCAAGGAAAATTGTGTTAACACAGCCACAGGTAGCACACGAGCTTGTGAGCAGAGAAGCTATACTGCCCTGGCTGCATCAATGGAGCCTTTATTTTTTTTTGTGCAGAAACTTATCCTGATCTCCAAGTTTTCATGTCTTTTGCTTGGAATTAGGTGACCCATAAGGCTGGCTTTGTTTGCACCCCTTTTCCCCTGCGTGCTCATGTATTCACTGCAGAAAGGTGGCTATTTCCTTCATCTGAACATATATTCTCACCTTTATTTCCTTGGGTAGCCTTGCTGTTTCCAGCACCCTGTTGATCTATACATGACTATTTTGAAGAAATGAAGTAAAAAATACTTTCATGTGAKTCAAAGAAAGACCAAAAGTGTTTAGTGGGAAAAAGAGGAAAACTATCTCTCCCTAGAAGACAGGCTGTTCACACAGAGCATGTTTCTTAAAGACTTTATTTTAAAAAGGTCAAACTAGAAAACTCATTCTTGGATGACTGTGTTCCAGCGTTCAGAGTGTGTACATGCAGTTGCCTACAGACAAGGCAGGAGTCCAAGCTCCCATTGGAGCCAGTGAGAATCTAGGGCTTAATTCAGTTGCCCACAGGTAGGCATCTAGTGATACCTGAGGTGCCCTACAGTGTCCTGCTGTTGCTTTGCAAAGGTACAGATCTGCGAGGCCTGTGTCATGCCTAGGTGCAGATGTCTCTTCCAGGATGAAATGAATCACAACCCCTGACACCAAAGGCTGCACTGGACAGATCTCTCTTGGCTGTAATGGGAGCAGACAGACCCAGCACACATGTAGGAACTTCTCAGTATACATTCAAATTTTGGTGTCTTCATCTGCAGCCAGATTCCATCCTATCTGTCTCCATTCCAGACACATCTTAATATCCCTCTTGTGCTCCCAACCTCAGCCTCGTTAGGCTGGGGATATGACACAGCCTTGACTGTTTGGGATTTCAATTTGTTTTGCAGCTGCTGGCAAAGAGCAACTGAGCTCTACACTCTCTCCTTTTTAAGCAGAGGATTACATGAAATAATCAGAACTTTCATTTTTGTCTTTAGAAAACAAAGTGTTCATGAATTGGGCACCAAAAAGCTTTGGATCATTGAAATTTCTRTACTCCACAAAGCCAAGTACTACATTTCCTGTTCTAGCCAAGAGAATGAGCTTCATGTAAGGCATAATGTAGCAATTACATTGCCAGGAATTATTAGAAAAATAAGTGGCAAAGCTGCTTTAGAGCCAATGACTGATCTTATAATATGGAAGCTTTTGATTTTTGCTCTTTAATTAATGTGGCTTCTCAAGATGCTCACTTGTCAATTACCTTACGTAAAATGGTAGATAGGTTAAAAAGATAATGAAATTGTGGGTTATCAGGAGAAATGAAAAAACTGACATGAAGAACTGTGTGCCTAACACACCTGATAAGCAGTGAAAGCAACGTGTGTACTAAGTTGGTAAAAAGCTAGAAAACTACCATTGGAAAATATTCAGTGTAAAGTAACTGGGAAGGTTAGGGCATGGAGGCAGTTCATCAACTAAGTGAAGGCTTACAGGAACAGATTCATCTCCACAGCACACCCGGCTGTTTCCTTCTAAATGGCCTTAGCTCAAAATGCCCTTAAAAAATGTTTGTTTTCTGCTGCTTTCAATGAATATTTTAAATAGGATTTGCTTGATTTTTAGGCTTGTGTTTGTTAATTTTTGATCATGTTTTGGCAAATTATATGTCTAACAAGTGATGTTCRAAGCCTGTTTGTGAAATAAACCCTCCTAATAAACAGAACTTAATAGTTAACTTAATAAACAGTAGCTTTCCTTTTTCAACCCAAACTCCCCTCAGGGTACTGTAGCTCTGACATAGGCACTTGTTCGCACTACAAAGCAAGCTGGGTGTTTAGGAGTGTTTCCCAAGATGACTGTTTCATGGCCATCCTGAGAAATGGAAGTTTTCAGCTGCGGGTGCTGGGCAGGCAGCTGCTGCCTTCCTGCTGCCTGCGCTGCCTTCCTGCTGCCTGCCCTGGTGCAGGGCAGTGCCATCCACAACACCGACGTGCTCCTGGGGCTGGCGGCTGCGGTTTTGAACCCAGAGGGGTGTGCCTGGTGGGGTCGGTCGCGGGCTGCCTCTTTGAATCAAACTCTTCAGTGATGTTATAAAAAATATGTGTTGTCAGTTGCGAGGGGAAAGCAAAGTCAAACTCAGTATAGGTAAAAGTGCTGTTTCTCTAGCTTATAGCACATGAGAGAGCAGGATGCATAGCCCTGCATCCAGCTTCCTTGGGGTCCCAGCCCCATGGCAAAATCCATTGCAGCTGGATGAACGAGGAACAGGCTTTGGCAGGAGGTTCACTTCCGTACCTCTGTTTTCCCYGCAATGTCCCATCTCCACTCTGCAATCACAATCCTATGCAGAGGAAGACAATACTTGACAACTGTGAATTAAAACCAGACGTGAGCTGTGTCGGTGTTCAAGGTGAGCGGCGTGTGCCTGCCAAGCGCCGTGGGGGTGGCAGTGCAGCGCGTGTCTGCTCTGTGACAGCCTAATATCGGGGCTGGGGCCGGGGCTGGGCGGCCCTCCCCTGCCTCCTGTGCTAGGGGTCTGTGTGGGGGCGTGAAGTTATGTCTGCCTCCAGCTGCTGGCCTGCCAAGGAGGCAGGACTTCTTATTAGAAAAGTATGCCTTTTAGCTCAGATGACAGCAGCCCGTGGTTTTCATGCTGCTGATGGTAGTTCTGTCCCTAATGGTGCACATAGATAAGTAAAAGCGTAATACATTTCACCTGTCACTTCTTCAGCTTGCTTAGCTTTTTCCCTGTCACTCCAATGACAGAATTGTTGATTTCAGAGTACCACAAAGTGCAGAGTGCTCTTGCAGAGATACAGAATTGCTGAGAAATAGAGGGAGGACATGTAGGGAGCAAATCAGGAGGGCAAATCAACCCTCATCCTGGGTACGTTCTACCTCTGCTGGTGTTCCACGTCCTGCTGCTCATGTTTGCTGTAGCTTTTGGTTAACTGGTTGGGGAATGCACATGCTAACCTATGTGCTGCTGCTGGAGTCAAACTGACCCACTGGATCCAAGGTAGTGGTTCACAGTAAAATACTAGTCCAACAGGATAAGGGGGGAATGTGTGGAAGAGGGAAGAAATGGAGAGATGGAATCAAGACAAGATCTCTCATCTCAAATAATCAGCATTCAGACATTGTTAGTTATTGTGACTCTGAAAGGCAGATTATAAGTCAGATTTTCAAGCAACCTTCAAAAGTAGCTCCAAATTTTGTGCATCAAGAGACTGATTCAAAGGTAGTTTAAGATAGTACCAGGTCTACCACTGACTTGTGTGACTTTGGATCCAGTTCCCAAAATTTTATGGGTGTACAATATATAAAAAATTAACATGACGAGCAGATTACCCTGCTCCAGGACTTCTCAAAACTTTGTCCTCTAAAAGCAATTCTCCTTTAGAAGACACCCTACAGGCTGTTTCTTCAATATAGAAATAACTGTAATCTCCAAAGGGAGTGCAGTTAGCCCAGAGGACCTCCAGCCCTTGTGTGCTGTTAGTCATCACCATTGACTTGGGGTGACTGTGCTGGCTCCATCAGGATCTATTAATAATGATTAATTTTCCAAAGAGGGAGAGGAAAAGGAGCAAACAGGGATATGGAAGAAGGCGAGAGGATGTCAATTAGCCAGGAGACCCAGTGGGAGCTGCTCAGCGCTCTCTGTCCCCCATGAGCTATTTCATGTGCTTTTACATGCCTGACTGCTACTGAGTGCCACGGCTGCTCTTGGTGGTTGCCAAACGGCATATTTAAGAGTGAGCTAAGCTATCAGCTGTGACCAAAACTCCCTTATTCCATACTTGTGCCCACTCAGAGGGTGGAGAGCAGCAAGGCCACAGGTCTGTGGCTGCTTCGGGGCTGCAGTGGCACCAGCTTGCGGTTCCCCATCCTGGGGGGATAAAGGGCATTTGGTCTCTTCATTGCATTTCCTCAGCTGTTCAAGCTGGGTGCTGAGCTGCGAAGCTGCTGTCACCACAATGGGCCCTTTAAAGACTGGTAAGGCCTTGGCAATGGTTGCTTTTATGAACATTGGTGGCTGCTGTGCGAGGTGTTGGGAAGCCCAGCTGCGGTGCTCAGGGGTTAATGGTGTCACTGCATGGTGGGTGTTATCAGCCGCTCCTTCGGTTTTGTCAACACAACCTTTTAAATGTCTTGGTGATGAGTACTGGCTGGCATGGCCACTGTGTGCCTTGGCTTTCTGTGTGTGGGCTGGGTTCGGTCTCAGTAACGTGTATGCACTGTCGGTATCTCTGTTTGTTAGCCTGAACAGTCACTGCGGTGTCTGTACTAGGGAAATGGCTTATTTCCAGCCAGGATCGGTGGAGGAGGAGAAAGGCAATGCTCTCTTTTACTGTGGGTTCGAATCTCGTGCCTGATAGTGTTTTGCTCTGTGGAAAAACAGGACTTATTAGTCTGCTTTACGGAATGGGGAGGTTTAGAAACTGTCTCCGGTATGGCTGTTTTACCGCCTGAGTTGGTCTGTTACTGCCCACGAGGTAAGTGCCTCCCTGCAGTACGAAGAAGAGTTTGGTGGCAAAAAAAGCAGGTCAACTGAGCAAAGCAAAAGCATCCCTGTAACATGAGCTAATGTGTCCTTTCTACATTAACTGGGGTACACCTGGTCAAGAAGCCATGGCCTGAGGTTTTGCATGGGCTGACACATGAGTACAGCCCCATGAGGGACAATGCTTAGCCCTTGCTGTTGTCTGCCTTGCTGTAACTTGCCATACAGGCTGGATTAAAGTAGCAGGGATATAGTAGCATGTGCTCAGTCCGAGCAGGTCTGCTCTTCTGGGGGTTTCTGCCGCAGGTCTGAATGGAGCCACTGGTGTGGAGCAGGTTTGGTTTGCTGGGCCATGCCACAGGGAAAGGGACAGTGGCTGCCTCGGGGGCTGTGCCTCACTGAGAGGTGCCTGGGGCGCGATGCTGATGCAGGTGGCTTGTTCGCAGTCTGTCACCTGTCCGGGTGCCTGTCCTGCTCTGTCACCCACGTGCTGGTGCAACGGGGCTGGGTACACAGCTCAGGCCACTTGCTTAGTGCACAGCCTAGGGGAGACAGTGGTCCTGTCCTTCACCGCGCCCCCCCGGCTTTTATTTTGGTCAGAGGTGCCCTGAGTCCCCTGGGTGAAGGTGGAAGCGGCTGTTTGGCTGGGGGTGGACCGGGCTCTGAGGAAGGCAGGTGATAGCGGTGACACGGTGTCCCCAGCGCGCAGGGGAAGACAAGGCGCAGCCTCTGCCAGCCACAAAGCCCCGGGTCTCAGTCCCCTTCCTGCCCATGGGCTCTGCATGCATGGTAGGAAGGGGTACAGCGTCCTACTGATCTTAATTAAAACCACAGATAACCTGCTCTTTAGCAAAGAGCGAAACTGCTGTAGTGAAAAATTAAAGGATTATGATCTGTGACTGGTGTGTATATGCAAGCATTGGACCAAGACAACCATGCTATTAACTTCCATGACCCAGCTGGATTAATTTTTTCTTTCTGCCTGCTTCACAATGACCGTCCAGTCATAATACAAAAATGTTCTTCTGAAATTGCAAAAATAAGACATAGAGTATTTTCTTGTTACTCTAAATTTAAAAAGTGATTCTTTTTATTTCTCATACACAGACTTGGCAATAAAAGAATGAGGAATTGCACTGGAATATGTATGAATAAAAGTAAAACTCTAGCTGATAGACTTGATTTTAGTGGTCAAATTCTCCAATTTAAAAACTCTCAAGCTGGAGGTGTTAGCCTGATTTTTTATTTATTGGAGAAATAAGCTTGTTGAGGCTTATCCCAGCACTYTAGCAGCTTGGCAGGCTGTTCCTCCTATAAAGGACTGAGATATTATTTCTAGTGGCATCACAGAAGTGGAAGTCATTTGCATGGAACTTTCTATTCCCCTGAAAAGGTCGTTGTAGAAAGCTTTGGAGAGAAACAGTTTTTTATTGTAAAATCCACTGGAAGGTCACTCTGCCTGTTGCAGGTAGTTCAGGCATGCACATGTGATTTTGTGTTTTGCTTCTTAGTGCTCCTTTAAAATTAATAGCCAGAAGCTGAGTCATTTCAAATTATGTGCAAAACAACAGTTTACAAAGGAATAGGAATTCTGTCCTCCCTCTTCCCAGAAGTTACATTTTGTTTCTTAATTGACAAAATGTGCATCTTTTATAAAGTGTAGTTGCAAGGAGGCAGTGCTTTATGCCTCACCTCATAGAAATGTGTCTATTTGCAGTCATTTGGCGTATGAAATGAGTATGGGAGACATAGTGCTTTAGAAGATTTGAGTACCCCAATGACATGGGATCTTGCACCAGATAGAAATGAGGGTGAGAATTTGTCCTGCAGGAAATTAATCCATGAAAACTTCAGAGAGCTGATCCATATGCTAGTGTATTTTAAGAATGCAGTGAAGCAACTGGAAGAGGGTGAAATATGGGGGGGGGGGGGGGGGGGGGGGGGGGGGGGGGGGGGGGGGGGGGAGCAGTGGAGTGGTGCAAAGGGGCATTTCCAACACTGCTTATTGCATCTGAGAACCATACTAGCTGCGCTTTTAGTTTTTACTGATAGAAGCCCCATGGGAGAGGAGAAGAGAGAGAATTATTAAAAAGAGATCTTAAAAAATTGTGACACATGGAAAGACATTGTGGTGTATTATGCAGCATTTTTCATTTGGAAAAATCTTGATGCACGTTAGAAATCTGATTTGTAGTAAAACTGCAATGAAACAGTAGCAGAGGCTGTGCAGAGCAGTGCCATGGAACAGAGCCTGCAACCTGATTTCCTAAAATCAAGAGCAGAGTGATGCTTAGGTGGTGTGTTTCAACATAGCACAAAGTAGCCTTGCTTCTTGCTACGGGTTACTAGATGCCACTGTGGTGCTGAGGAAGGCTGCAAAGGAAAGGAAGGAGAGAAATATAAGAAGCGGAGGGAAAAATTAATGAACAGGAGCCACAGACCAGGAAATAGTGAGATGAGGAAGAAAGAAAAGTGATTAAGAAGGAAAAAAGTTGAAACAAATCATTCTTCCTTAGGTCTTTCAGCAGAGGTTTATATAATTTGCTAGTATATGTTTTTTCCCCACCGCTCGCTCATGGTTACATCTTCTACTTACAGTAGCAACACTAAAAGTTTACCTTTAAGGGCTGATTCAGTGCTTATAGAAATTAGCAGAATTCTTCCCAGTCACACTTACTGAGCAGTGATCCGCAGTGGAGTTACTGCATATTGGGGTGAGGACACATTAAACCATGAGAAATTTTATAAGTTGTTCTCTAGGGCTGATAGACATGGCAGGATATCATTTCCAGTTTACATTAATTTGAATGTAGCAAATGGTTAGTTTAGACTGAGCGGGAAGGAGTAGTTTCATCATATAATACCATTTACATGTGATCACCTACATGGGATTCATGAAAAAGTAAAAATCCCCTGGCAGTGGCGGGAGGGGGGAAGGGAGCAATATTGGCAATATTACGTACATAACATAAAATAGAAATGTTAAAGAATAATTTTACAGCTGATGAACCTGGTATTTATCCAAACTCAGATAATTTTTAAAAATTTTATTCTTTTTGTCCTTAAGAGTAAAACAGATAGCAATTACAAAGGGAGTATGTGTTGTATGGGACTCTTACGAAATACAACTTGTAGTATGTTGGCTAGGCCAATAAAAGATATCACAATATTTGCTGTGTCCACTTAAACAATTAAGCAATTTAAGATAATTCTTCATACAAATCATCTGGGTGTGTAAAAGATGAACGTAAACCAGCCTGCCTGTTATTGATATTTGCAATGGTTAAACAATACGCAGGCGCAAGGACAATCTCTGCACTTGTGCTGGAAGCCTGTATTGCCCCTCAACACTGCAATGCTGTTTACTTTTTCATAACTGGGGTTGAAAACAGAGGAGTGGAAATAGAGACCTTAGAAAAGATTCCCTTATTCTTTTAACATCTTTACTTGTCCCAAGTAAAGCCACATTTTTTTTTTTATTCTCTCCTGGTACATGCAAAGGACAGAATCTGCTGGCAGTACAGAAAAATAAGAAGTGGCAACTAGGGAAAACTGGACAGCTCAGGTATATGGCAGTGAAGTCTGAATAGTGGCAGCCTTTTACATAAACTTGGTGAAACAGGGTGAAACTTTCCCATTTGGAAAGTTCAATCCCATCATCTATCTCCATTCAGGAAGATCAACAAAATTAATCTCACGTGCTGCAAACACCTTGGTACATCATTGTGGTGGGGAACCCCCAAGCTTTAAAGGGATGTGGATGAGCCAGATCTAAGTGTCTCGGGACATACGTAGCTCTTAACATGTTTTTGCTGTGTCTAGGATGTGCTATGCACTGGAGAGAGATAGCTCACCTTGGGAGATGATGTGATCTATGTGGGAAAGATGGAGAAAAAGTACAAATGATACACACGCAATAATTCCTCCACTGCCCATGTTGACCGTTTTCCTTTCAGGAATCTTGTCAGAAGTGGGTTTGAGAAGGAAAAAAACATCAGCTGCAAGGAACAGGAGAGAGGTTGCACTCTATGGAGGTGGTGAAGACAAAGCTTGCAGAGAAGAGAGCTGAGGTTGGCACAAGCAGAAGAGCAGAAGCTGAGTGCAACCTGAGTTACCCGTGCAGGTATAGGTCCCTAAAAGTGAAGAGACAGGTCCCTAAAATGATAATATGAGGGTCAATTTGAATGTGGTAGAAAGGGAACAACAAAGATAGGGTACAGAAGGAGGGTGACAAGATAAAAATAGGTAAAATAGCATTTGAAGAGTATGTCTTTTGGGGAGGCCAACTGGTTGATAGGTGCAGTCTTCAGGGCTAGGGATGTATGGACTCACTTCAAAGCACTGGCTGCTTACACAGAGAGAAAAACTTCTGGATATGGCCTGGACACATGTAAGACAGAGTAAAACCTGACAGACTTGAACACCCACAGTCATGGGAATCCTGATAACAGCGCTGAGATGGGGGGAGGGAGCGGGGGCTCGCTCCAGTAGGACCACGATAAATTTAGGGATTAAAGAGAGTCAGAAACCCAAAGGCAGGATGGTGAGTAGGGGATGTAAAGATAGGAGGAAATAGCACTCAGAGAAAAGATGTAGAAGTGATGAGAGAGCCTCAATAGGCAGGTCTGTATGAACCCTGCTGTAGACAGGGGAGGAGGTGGAGGAAAAACCTTTCGAGAAATATAGGAAGAAAGGTAGGAAGACAACTATGCAAGGGGAGCATTAGGGAAAATAAGATTTTGAGGAGGAAAGAAGTTTTAGAGGGGCTAAGGAAGATGGATGTAGGCTGACGTTATTGGATGCATCATTAAGAGCTTGCTGGGAAGAGCTTGCATTGCAGAGCGTGGTGTGGCTGGGCCTGATCCAGGATAGGTATGAATGGGGAGCTGCCATGGACAAGAAGTCAAAGTTTAGGAAATGTCTCCAAACCCTTTGTAAAATCAGCAAATACTCAACACAGAAAAAAAATGAAGTTGCCAAACAATGGTGCCAGACTAGCAAAAGTTTTTATTTCCATGAGACGACAGGTAATTTCTGATCAAGTTAAATTGTTTTAAGTAAGCAATCCTTTAAATTGTTCCTGACTTTGAGTCTGAGCATGGGGAAAACGTACAGGACATCTTCATCAGTCTAATGGCATTTGTTGGAAAACACAGCTCTGTGTTTAGCTAATGACTTAATTAGAAAAGCGGTAGTCAGCTGGCAGTGAATGGTGAGTCTTTATTTAACAAGGAAGCATGAAAATTAGCCATCCATCTGTTTTTTCCTGTTAATTACCTCTAAATATTAAAATTGAATACAGTCTTCAGCCCGATCGGTACTTTGAATGGTAATAGTGGAGATCAGATACTAAAAGAAAGACATTAGTAGAAATGAAGATGATGCAGCTCCTGTATTTTACAGCTTTCATATCTGTCTCTGAAACATTTCTACCTACCTACAACAGCTGCTGTGGAGGTCATGTTCACCATTTCTGGTCCTTCAGCCATACTTCTGGCTTTAAACGAGCATCAGTATAGGCGACAGAGTTAACTGAGCTGTTACTTTTGCATGAGAAACGTGACTGCACACTGCATGCCAGCAGCAGCGTCTAGCTGTGGGGTTGGCCCCACTTTGAGGGTTGCTGTTAGTGGGGTTGGACTAGTTGGCCTCCAGAGATCCCTTCCAACCTAAATTATTCTGTGTGCCGATGTGCCCTTAGGAGCAGCAGTCAGAGCTGGCAGCCTATCTCATTTTGTTGGTTTTCCCCTCTGAAACACCTTTCACCAGCATTGTCACTCCCACCTCTTCCCTTCTCCTAGCAAAGACCCCCGTGCAGCCCACCCCGCAGCCGAACCCAAGCCCCAGAGACAGCCCCAAAGAAGCTGGCTGGGGCGCAGCTTCTGCCTCATCTTAGCCAAGTGCCTCAGGGTGACTCAAACTGTCTGCTGGGGCAGTCCTGCACATTTACTTTTCCCTCTCTGATCATTACTGTAGCTGGGCACCCTTGTAGCAGAGCAGCAAACTGCCCAAGGGACACCAAAACCTACTCTCTTCTAGCAACAACTGCCTGTGCGTCCTGCCTTCCCTGCAGTAGTCACCTTGTTTGGGGAAATTATGCACAATCCTTGCTCTTTATTAGTAATTTCTATTGAGCTTGCTGAAAGAAAAAATAAAATTATTCTGCAGCAGTTCTTACAAATACTAGTTTTTATTTTAATTCCTGGCTATTTTTTTTCCTAATAGCGTATGTACTCTGGGGAGCTGCTTTGGAAGTTTTATAGATAGGCAGGGTCAGGCCACTCTTCCAAAGCTTCAATCAACAGTTTCCACCTCCAACAAGCTGCAAAAAGGAAGAACCATAATGGATCTCTGTGCTTCCTCACTAGAACACTTTTGCAGTGGCTGAGATTATTTTTTCCCTCTTTTTAGATATTAATGTTARTTAGTAGGGAACCTGAAGGCAGCTGTAGGAGGCAGCTGTGACAATAGCTTCAGAAGGGCAGCTGGAGATAAACCTCTTAAACTCAGGCATGGAAAACTTGGAGTCCTTAAAGCAGAATCCCACTGCATGTGGGTAAGYGGTAGGTCACACTTTTGTCACCTTCAGACTTGATTTACACTCAGCTTGCGGCACTGCATCTTTCCAACCGAACGCTTTCTCTCAGAAATAAGGATGTCATTTCTCAGCTCCATCTGGAGTTTCTCACATGTTACTTACAGTTCCTTGACTCTTGATAAGACAAATGATTGTCATCTTGTAAATTTTCAAAACATTTTTCAGAGATGGCTCCCAGTGCCATTACAACACTTTTGCTACCTCTAATATTTGTTTTGATGGATTTGGAGCTGCCATGCTATAGTTCACTGTTATTGCATGTCAGGTTGATGTATGTGATATTTTCTATATGGTATATCGGTATAATTCAAAAAGAATTTGTCCAGAAAGATGGACAGGGAAGAAAATTATGGTGCAAGCTAAGTAATCAATATTTAAACAGTGCTTAGGAGTTGCTAATGGACAATACCAGATTCTCAGCTTTGATTTTGCCCCTTCCCAGCCTGATTTCCACAATATCTGAACCAGGACATTTTAACTTTCATAAGCACAGAAGACAGGATACGAAGGACTCTCTGTCTGTCTCTCAAGACAAGGGAAGTAACTCCCTGAAGGAATCCCAGAACAAGAAATCCTGCTAAAGGACCCGATCATAGGTTAAGCTTACAAGAATGCCATTGCTAATTGTAAGATGACGGTAAGGCAGACGTGCAGACTGCTATTTAAAAAAATTATTTTTGCTAATTTTTTTTTTTTGCTGCTGTTCAAACAGAAAATAATTTGCTTTCAGATGATCTTTCTGAATTTCTATATTTCGCTGGCCTGCTGAGAAGATATCCAGTTGTTTAAGTCGGTAGGGTAAGATCAATCGGTCCATGGGTTTGTGCACCACAAGGTCCAGGTGAAGTGTGGCAAAAGTGAATAATGCCACCCCAGAATCGACCAAGGCACAAGGCCTGAGCCCTGAAGAATACAGTTACTGGTATTAAAAAAGTGACCATTCAGATGTGCAGCTGGTTTTACAAGTGTGACACTTGCTAGCTGTGTCCTCTCAATTGCCAAACAAGCTGCACAGGTGTCTGCCCAATACTTTGAACATAAATCAGGAATCTTACACAAAAAAAGCCACTTAAATAATTACTTTGGAGTACAAAATGCGATCCATTTTTAGATGGAATGAACTGAACTTTGCTTTCTGTTTCGGGAGTGTATTCCTGAAGAAAGGAATGGTTTATTCTGCCTTAGCCCAAGCTGGAAATGGTGGTTATTTTCCTCTAAATGACTGTTACAGTTTTCTCAGAATGCCACAGTAAAGATTTGCTGTTTAGCTGTCATGACCATGAAGTGTTTATTAATTTTTGAATATGTATTTATGGGGTTCAGTTTATAAGCCTTTATATTACTACAGTGCACAATAATTTAGACATTGGATTCTTAAATGAAAAAAGTATAAAAGTGAATATTGTCGTTTGCTTCTCGAATCATTGATTACACAAAATGTCTTAAACATGAGTATCTAATAGTTTCTTTTTTTTGTTGTTTCATTGCTAAAAAATCTGGTCCTTTGTAGAATAAATTTATTTCAAACTCTTTACCATGAATAACAGTAGAGGTAAAAAACGGCAGAACGAATTACAGGCTAAAGATAAGTCAAGCAAATAGGCAAACACAAAAATCCCCTTTATCAAGGGAAATGGTGACAGAATCAAATTATTTTGCTCGTTCTGAAGGCCAGGAGTCACGTCATCATCATCATCTCCCAGTACTTTTAAGTATGATCTCGACACCTGATGAGCTTTCTAAAGGCCAGCTTGAAATCTTCGTTAAAGCTAGTGTACAGCAAAGGGTTGATAAGGGAGTTGACATATCCCAGCCAGGTCAAGAAGTCTGCTACTTCTGGAGAGACAGTGCAAATGTGGAGACCCACAAGCAGCTCCTTGATGAAAAAGGGCAACCAGGACAAAATGAAAGCACCTAAAATCAGCCCCAGAATGCGAGCAGCCTTTCGTTCCCGCGTTGTGGAGATCTGCTGCCGGTCACCAGCCAGGTCCAGGTCATTTTCAAAAGGAGGGATCCTCACGGAAGCATTGATTTTATCGAACTCTGTTGTCGGGTCGGATGTGGAGAAGTCAGAGACACAGAACGTCTGTGTGAGCTTGCAGCTGGCAAAGGAGTTTTGGCTGTCGGTGCTCCTGTTGCTGAGGTGGCGGCTCGAACCCCGCTTTTGGTAAAGGCTCTTTGCAGCGTGGTAAATTCTGTAGTACAGGATCAGAATCAAAGTCAAGGGGATGTAAAATGCCCCAAATGTGGAATAAATAGTGTAGATGACATGATCGTGCTGAATGCGACACTCACTGGGAATATTGATGCTGTGGTGATTTCTCCAAAACAAAGGCGGCATTGATATGAAAATGGAAATAGTCCACACAGTGACTATCATCAGCCCAGCCCTTTTTGCCGTTCTTTTCCTGGCATACTCGATAGCGTCTGTGATTGCCCAGTACCTGTCCAGAGCAATGACACACAGATGAAGGATTGAACACGTGCAACAGGTCATGTCGACGCTAAGCCAGATCTCACAGATGAAGTATCCCAAAGTCCATTCATCTATCATTATGTAAGTGATGCTCAAGGGCATGACGAGAACAGCAACAAGGAGATCTGTCACAGCWAGTGAACATATTAAATAATTTGCCGGCTGGTGGAGCTTCTTGGTTGTGGAGATTGCTGCAATTACAGCAGAATTCAGCAGCATAGTCAAGGTTGTGATTGTGGCCAAGGTCAGGGTAACGAGCATCTTTTCAGTTACTGTTTTTGGCTTCACAGCCACATTGGCTTCAGTGGTGCAATTTGTGAAATTCATTTTCCCCTCCAGGATGCACAGTGAAAGAAGAAGTTGCTGCTTCTGGTAACGAATAGTTCCAGGTTCAGAAGTCACCCATTTGAAAGAGGGACAGAGATGCTCCAGGTGCAATTTTTTTTTTTATAATCCCATATTCAACAGAGCAGCAAAAAGCTTCCAGGTTTCCTCCTGTTCAYTGTTTTCCTAGAAGATAAAAACACATCTGTTAGTGAACCTAGAAAAATCCCATCTTTTGGCAAAAAGCCCTACGCTTCTAATATTACCACCTCAAATAAAAATTTTGGTCTGTTTTTCCTTCTCTTCTCCTCTACTGCCTTTTCTTCCCCTTTTTCTCTGCGTTCATAGTTCGTTTCTTTTTCTTCTCTAAAGGGCACTTTGGGCCAGATTTCCTGCTGATGTGAACTGGTTATTTCTCCTTTGGTTTTGGAGATCTCACTTAAAGTGGGAGGTTGGGCTGAGGGACCTCTAGAGGTCCCTTCCAACAAACATTTCTATGATCTCTGTGGATTATCGATACTAGGAGCTTTTCCTGCTTGTTAAATAGGGTCCAGCAGACAAAGAGCTGAGGAAGTCTGCCTTTTCATTTTAATTGCTATATGAGAGGGATCAATTACTTCTATATATCACCTTTGGAAAAAAGAAACAGAGCAGGCTACCTCAGTGAAGGCATGCCAGCATTTCATAGTTTTCTATTCTGCTTTTTCATATCCATGTCTGTACTAATATCTTGGAAACAGTACTTAAAAATACCTTTAACATGCAGCTTTCAAACAATGTTTAAAGCTTTATGGCAAACGCTTAGTTTTACACAGCACATTAGTGTTGCTAGGAGCTTATATAGTTTTGTCTAATTATTCCTGACATTTCACATATCCCACTGCGTGTGTTTTCAGAGGAGACAGACAAAAAGCTTTTGCCTTTGCTTGAGATTTCTATCAAATTGTGCTCCCTGTCAGGCAGTCCAGTATGATGCAAGGTACAAACAATAATTAAAAAAAAAAGGTTTAATTTTGTTTCAGGAGTTCATATGTCTTTTCCATACATCCAAATATTGACTGAAGCCAGAGTCAGCAGTCTGTGAGATGCAACTTGGGATACCCTCTGGGGCCTTGCTCATTCATTTGTAATTTATCTTGGCATATAGGATGTAGAAAACTGAAAGCCTGAATCTTTTTCCATTAAAATAAACAGAAAGATTCCTTCCCCTGGCTTCACTTATTGAAGAGTAAGGAGTCCTCTAGGCTAGTTGTACAGGCTCCCTCGACAGGCAGGAGACTGAGATAGTGGCTGCCAGAAATACACTTGTCCCCTCTCAAGACAAGTCTTTAAGGCAGATGGTGTGAATCACATCCTGGAAATGCTGATCTTTCTCTATTTTGACTACAAGTGGCTCCTCCACTGTTGCATTTAGAATACATGCCTGATTTTTAGATGGCTAAATTTGAGAGGTAAAACCCATTCTCACTGACACCAGTGGGACTTGGATTAGGCTCTGAGAGAGAGTTTTCACATGCAAGCTAGTGAGGAATTAAGAGTTTGAATGAGGAATTATGAATTTAAAGCTAGTCAGCTGCTTAGCTCTGTGTACATATGCTCTTATTCAGAAATTGGAGTGCTGTCTTCTGAATGAGCTGAATGAGGAACAGTCAAAAATAGAAACTTCAGAAAAAAACCTGTTCTTTGCAGATAGGCCCTAGGAAAGCATCGTCATAGACTCTGGGTTAGCAAAATGTGAGTTTTAAATTCTACCCAAGGGATGGCAGAAGCCCCCCCCCCCCCCCCCGCTCTGCAGAAACTGCTTTAAAGTATCAATAGCCTTGGAGAAAATATCAGGCCTGCTTATTAAGAATAGACTGGACAAGCCAGATGGAAATTCAACCATCAGTCTTCAGGTTGTTACTGCATTGGAAATGTCAATTTGGTCATTTAGGCCTAAAGCCAAAACTTCAGCTCAAACCTTCTTCACAAATTCTTCACAGGAGTCTTCTCTGTCAAGCCAGATCTTGATTTCATTAGTTTGCACCCTGATTATGTCTGACACTTTGACCAGAGGATAAAGCAAAGAGGCTTTCTCTACCTCTCTGCACTCCTGGAGGATGGACCATAAGCAATTGCAATCCATATGCTCTCCTCAGCATCATCACTTAGCAAGTGCCCCCTGGGTCCACAAGCACACTCAAAGGTACTGGAAGACACTGTGGGATTCGCATGTCCTCCACAACCGCCTATTGTTCTGGTCCACGCACAAGAGAGCTCCTACTGCTTCTTGATGTAAGCGGCATTTTTGTCTGCTCGTCCTTCACTTCTCTGGGAGCCCTGAGGTTTCATGGCCCCAGCATTTTACCCCATCCTGTGTGGTCCCTGCCTTATTCTCTGCTGAGCACTGCCTATATGCATCTTTAATCCAGTAGGAACTGAATTGCTGTGGTTGTCTCCCCAAATGGCCCTTCACACCGACATAGCCCCAGGGAAATCCTTTCTGAGCTCGACCCGCTCTCTGCACCACAAGGATACTCTGAAAAATAAATTCTTCCTTTCCTTAATGAACTTGTCTTTAAACAAACCCCATCACACTTTATCAGGCCCAAGCACCAGGTTTCCATTAGGACAAAGGGTAAAGCTGAACACACAGGGGATTTTGGTTGTTTAAGTCTGCTCACTGCTCAGCCCGGCCAACATTTTTTTCCTTGGAAAACCACTGCAATAATTGAAGATGGGGAAAAATATAAACAAAGCATCTTCCCTGCAGAACACGAGCCTGCAGGTACCTCAGATCAGRCAGGCCCATCGCTTCATGTCAAAACCCATCAGTGGGGAGTTATTCGGTTTTAATTCCTGTGCTCCTTATAAGAAATGAGCCCTTAGCAATTCAGACAATATAAATACCACATACAGAACTGTATTAAACCACCATTATTAAGGAAGTATATTTACATGCTGAAAAGTCTAGAGATGTTGGGCTGAAGGTTTCCTCTGCAGCTTAAGTCTGCGCCGCTTTTCATCCCTTACCCACATTATGAGGATACACACTGGCATTATAACATTAATTAGTAACATTGACGGTAGGCATTGTGTTTTCTTTCTCCTGCTGTTTCCCTTGCTGCACCCCTTTCCAAGCCATCCTTGTTTCTATACAATCTAATCCCTACTCCTTCCTCCCGGAGCGCGCGCGCGGTCCCTTAGCCCTTGCTGTTCACCTCCCAGCTCACCTCCTGTGCCGGAGCAGCCTGRTGCTCCCCTGACCTGCTGCTGCCATCTCAGCCGCTACCTCCAGYGGCTTGGCCAGGGCTTGTGTCTAGCCACTCGCAGTGGCTGTGCCCCAGCCTGTCCCTCACTGTCCTCGCTTCTCCAGCTTTCATCTCTCTGCTTTTGAATTAGAAGGCACCTATATGGAATATTTTGGCCCAGAAAAGAGATGGCATTTTAAAATGGGAAGTGATTTACTAGAAGATGTCAGTGATTGACCTTGCTTATTAATAAAGGGCAGGATTTAAATGCTACTTATCATTAATCTTTRAAAATGCAGGTGTGGTTGTGGTCATATAGTAGTTCTTGTATTTTAATTCTTTGTTTACTGCCTGTCTTTGGTGGTACCTGGCAGCCCCCTGAGCAGAGTCAGGGACCATCTGAAAAAGAACCCAGGCTGTGATTCAGGTACCTTCAGGTCTTTCAAAGCCTGCTGGGGTAATCCTGGTGTAAGGGGTTCCCGTTGCTTTGTTTAGGATTAGCTTGGGGAACTGATGTGGCTTCATATCCTTCACACTCATTTTCTGGTCTGGCCAGGGCACCTCCATGAGTTGCTTCTCAGCTGAGGCTGCATGAAAGGCAGGGCTGGTGTAACCAGGRCAGGTACCAGTCCTGGGGCACTGGGGAAGGGGCACAGGGACTCTGACATTTGGCCTCATGAAAACACAGTATTGGAAAATTTATAGTCTGAGTGTTAGGTCATTTATGACAAACACATGTAGGGAGACTAGCTACAAAGGATCCAGTGAAAAAGCCATGTATGTTAACAAGGAGAATTTTACTATCTCTAGTCAATAATAGCTGGTTTCCAGTATCTCTATCACTTGCATACTATTGCTATATAATTACTATCACTATAGTAATTGATTGTGGTTTTATAAGTGACTTCTTGGAAGGGACGTTAATAACATAGTTATCTTATTTAAAGTAGTCTCACTAAAAGCACTGCCATGTTTATGTTTTGCAGCTGTATCCCTTAGGCTGTCAGTCATTTCATGCAGAGTGAATTTTACACACACAGACTAATTTTACTGATTTGGTGGGAGAAACTCATCTGGGTTCCTCCAAACAGGAATCAATCACGTTTCATATTAGCTGATTATCGGTAATGGCATTGAGTGCTGTCTGGGAGGAGGAAAGGGGGAAGAGGATGATTAATTGTTCCTTAAAAGCAACTGGACAGCTTTAAGCTGTGAGATGGCAACGTCCATGTCTGCTCCTGCCAGAAAATATCTCTACCTTCTCAGCAGAGGACCACGGTGTGGCACAATACTATGAATTTCTGGTGGACAGACTGACTCCCACTCCTTGGCCACTGAACTTTTCACCATTTCATAAGAAATGGAATAACATCACTTGGAGAGAACAAGGGGAACTGGCGTTGCACATGTGCATGTGCAGGGCAGGTTAGTTCCTTCACATCCATGGTTTTACATTTCCTCTAAGCAATTATGGCACTGTGCAAATGATACACCTTTGTGCCCTTGACTGCAAAAAATCAACTTGACTTTGTTAAACCCTGAATCAGTCTGCATGCTTTTCACTTTCAATACTTCCATGATTGTAGCTGTGAAGGGCAAGAATCCATGGCGTGCTTTGTGAGACAGGTGGTTATGGAAAATATGACTTAGCACATTTATGATAATGTTAATATTTCAAACTATGGAAAGATGCTAAACTTCAATACTCTTCCTTGTTCTCTACTCTTCCTTGTTATCTCAGAGAAGTTGTCTCTTCCAAGTTCATATACAAAGCACTGAAATTCAAGCCTTTCACTTCAAATTTATTTTGCAAGATCTTGCAACTTTCTAGATCATCCTGCTCTTGTAAAGTCAGCTGATCTTCTTGGACTTCATGGCTCCTCGGTAGCCAACTGATAGAGCTGAGTTTAACTGAAGATTATAGGTTCCCAAATACTTTGTATTGTATTCTGGCATGCTGGTGTTGCTTTGGGCTTCTGAAGATCTCAGTGCTGCAGAGGTCATGTTATGGCAGTGGTCTTAATTGACTGCAATTTATATAGACACTGATGCTGTTTCTGACATGTCATGTTGGGAAAAGCGGTACCCAGAAGCTGAGAAAGTGGACACGGTCAGAATCACACCAATCTGTGGCAGGATAGTCAGCAAAATAAAATCTTGCTGTCACCAGGCAGCTCATATTCACACTCACAGCATGAGATTTTGATGTCACCTGTATTGTAGGCAAAATGAAGGCAAACTATCAGAAGGTGGGTCGAGGTTGCCTTACAACAGTGTAAACTGGGGTAGGACAATAAATGAAATGGCTATTTTTGTGTGAGATCTGAAATTTTGTAAGAACCTGTCTTTGAGAAATTCCTAGCTGTATTATGGGATTTAGGGATGCAACCTTTTTCTACACAGACTGAATGAGGCCGAGAATGAAATTACTATGAAGTTTGTATGAAATGAGCTATGAATTTGACCTTCAAGTTAGATTTTCCCTGTGCACACTGGTGAATCGAGCAGCATGATGGAAAGGCAGGTCGGAGGAACTCAGCACTAAGGCGTGTGGAGGCACAGCTGTTTATGTATTTGTGTCTGTGGGCATCTGACTAATGCTCATACATGTACTCACCCTGACATAAATAACCAGAGCACAGTACGTTGTAATCAAGGATATAATGGCCTGCAGCTTGTTCTCCAGCATGTTTGTGTAATGAAGATTGCTAGGGCTGCAGGGAGCCTCTGGCTCGGTCCTGGCCAGAGGATGGGCTGAGTGAACAGCACGGGGGACACTGCTGCGCATGACATGAGAAATCGCTGGACGTGACAGATACCAGCGCAGGCACCTGACAAAAGTCACAGATGGTGCCCCAAGGGATGGCTGGGTTTTGCAGGTGGTTGAGATGAGTTATGTGAGAAATGGCTTCACAGATAAGTGGAGAGGGATGTTTGGGACCCTTTTGGGAGCACAGCCTTGCAAGACCCACAGCACCTCAGTCACCGTATCAGTAATTGCATATAAGGCTGAGCTTACCTATATAACAGAAATACCAGATTTCAGTATGGATGTTGCAAAACGGGGACTGATGGGGAGGAGGTAATTTGGGCAGGATTGTCCATCTGGGAGGAGACTGGGGTGGAGAAAGGGAGCATCAAGGCCAGTGAAAGGGAGGGCTGAGAAGTGGAAGAAGGGATAACAAGGATAAAAGGAGGTACGCATTCCTCACCCACAGCCGAAATCAGGACAATAACCCAACCTGTTGTTCAGACCAGCGCACAGGAGTCAAACCTGCCACCATGGTCAGGAGGCCCGGGGGGGATGGGTGCTTTTCCCCATGGTGGCCAACATGGGGACCCAGGAGACGGAGGGATGCAGCACCCTGGTGCCACCATGTTGGTGCCTGCACCAGCCCTGATGGCGTTGGTAGCTACCCACCATCTCCTCAGGGCGATCAGGTGTGACCGTGTGCTCTTGCCTGTGCAAAAGTGAAAACAAGTGCTCGTGCAGGCCAGTTTTGTGCGTGTGCACTTACTCTAGTGGCTCTGAATAACATCCATTGAAACCTAAATGCTGTCTACGGGATTTCCAAAACAGCAAGCTGCGAAGYGGTGCTTTAGCACTGTTATTTCTGTCCCTGGATCTGCTGTTCTGTTGCTCTCCAGCTCTTTTGCTGAAGAGCTTAGGGTGACTGCCAGCGTGACCATGATGTTTTAACTCTTTCAGCATCGGAAAGTGGATCTCCCCCTGCTTATCAGTGCAGCTTAACCTCCCTTCCCAGTGGACACTGCCAGCCTGGAGGATTTCCTTCCCAGTTAGGAGCCTGGGAGAAAACTAATGGGAGTGGGGAGGTGCTGCCTCCCAAAAAGCCATGGTGCTGTCAGCAGCCCATCAATATCTTTTCTCTGGAGTGGCAAGAGAGGCTCTGGCTCAGGGTGAGTTCGGGACTAAGACTCATCTCCCTCAGTATGTCCCAGCTCCCAGCCTTTATGCCTCAAAATAGGAGAAATTTGTTTTTTTCATTGCTGAAATTCCTGGCTGCACTCTTCTCTAACAAAAATGATACAGTGATGCAGTTTGCTGCAGGTATGCAGCTTCCTACAGACTCTTCCCATCCACTTCATGAATGCTTCTATCATGTTGGCAATGATCAAGATCATTATATTTGAAAACAATTATACTCTAATCTGAAATTCCAGTTGTAAGAAACTGCATACTGTTAGTCGAATACTTTAGGCTGGGCTTATTGATATATTTTCAATTGGTAAGGCACCTTCTTAAGCCAAATTGATGTACATCCATTTTAAACTCATTTAAGAATCTCCAGGATGAGTTTTGCCATGGTGTAACTAACTAGCTCATTTGAAAAGGCACCCTTTTGCCTAACCACTGCAAACCTGGGCCTGAATCAATCTGACCTGGAATCAATGAAAGACCGCAAGCCGGCAGTTTTGCAAAGCTATTTTTACAGAAATCCTTCCAGGATCACACTTCAGAGGTAAGCTTTTCTGGTGTAGATCTTGGCACATGCAAATGAGAAACAATAATTA
Organism: Phoebastria nigripes; assembly: GCA_035582835.1. Taxonomy (NCBI): domain Eukaryota; kingdom Metazoa; phylum Chordata; class Aves; order Procellariiformes; family Diomedeidae; genus Phoebastria; species Phoebastria nigripes. The sequence goes on from JAYKAV010002780.1 coordinate 924,386, forward strand.
GTGACGATCTTCAAACCATGCTTCCTCCCACAAGCAGTGGTATAATTATCATTCACAGATGATTACTCATTTTTATCTACTTTCAATAAAAAAATTAGTAAATCTTATGCTGTGATAGCTCATAAGATGCTGCTGAGCTGCAATCTGATACAAACTAGGATTCAACGCAAATTTCATCCTGCCTTTAGACAGACATAAATAAAATTCTCTGTGACAGTAAAATACCCAGATTTCTTGTAAACAACTAGAGTAGATGCCTACTCTAGTTGTAATAATTTGTAATAAATAATACTCTAAATTTATAATAATTTGCTTTAAAGAGACTATTGAATTAAAAATAACTTTAAAACTCATCATCACTTCTCATAACACTTTAGGCTCTTAGCTCTGTACATTTAAAAAGTCCCTTTTGTTTTATTCTACACAAAATACTCATTTAAGGTTCAGCTCATTCCTTGTAGTTCACTTCACTTTCCCCTTTTCATGCCCTACCTTAAATCCTGAGATGTTTAACCTATGAACATTGGAGGCTGTATTTTCCCATACCGTAGTGCCAAGAGACATGGGTAGCTGGATCTTGCAACCTTTTTGGGGACAGAATTTATTGTAATCAGTTGTACAGCCCTACATTGTCAAAACATTTAAGTGCTGCCTTTTCCACCAAGTTGTGGCAGGAAGACCTTCTCTCTGTGCCTCTTTCTCCAGAGATGAGTAATGGAGATAGAAACCTTCTTCCACTGTAAATCTGTGCATGACAGTGCAGAAAAGAAAAAGATGTCCATTTGTTTTGCAGACTGTATTTGTTTAAGTGCTAAAATGAGATAGCTTGGGTACCAGAAACATCATGCTACTTTAGCATGAAGTGCTGAATGGGTTAATTCACCCAGCCAAGAAATGGGGTAAATTCTCTGCCATGGAGTTCTCAGTCCCTGCAGCTGGCCAGCCTTGTTATGTGAGTTAACCTGATTAAAGCTAGCTGACATGCTCTTCCCTGATACGTGGGACATCTATGTTAACAGAGGCAAGCAAGCTTGTTTGATTGCCCCACAGCAGCATTTGGCTGCTCCAGGGCTGTGCTTATCAGCAGATCTCGTCTCGGTGCAAAGAAGGAGCTCTTGATCCCTGGTGATTTCCTAATTTAGTAGATAGCCAGACCCAGGAGACATGTAACCTACACACTTAACCTCTCATCTGGGAAGAAAAATACGGTCTGCACAGGTTGCTGACCCTTGCAACCTTCCTGCTTAGCTGTTAACTCTCACACAGAAAGGTTGTTCTCTGATTAATTTTTTTTTTTAGAAAACTTATGGTTAAGACTGTCTTACTTGAACTTCATATTTCTAAATGTTTTCCACCATTAAAGAAGAGCTTTTCTCTGCCTTTTCTGTTTTACCTGTCTTTGTGCATGCATCTTTACAAGATGCTGTGCTACCAACATTCCTTCTCCTGTGGTTTTAACTAAATTTTAAAGCTTTTAATTTTTTTAACCTATGTGGTTTCATAAGGTTGACCATGGCACTGATCCCTGCTATGGATTTTTAAAGATGACAAACACAATACCTGCTTCAGGAAAACGTATAAACATTATAGAGATCTGCTGATGGACCCAAATCTCTGGTTGTGGAACAGGTGGCTGTCCCAAGGGAAGAAATTTGCCCCAGGTTTTGTGCTGCTGCAGTACCTACTGCTGGTTTTGGCCTGGCTGTTTTGCTTGGTGTTTCTTTTTTGTTTTACTGAATGGTTCAGCAAGGCACACGCACAGGCACAAAACAAAAGAGCGCAGATGCTGAGTATTGGCAGATCCGTGGGGCCCTCCATAGTCCTTCCTCCTACTGCTCAAACTTCCATTCAGACTATTTATTCATTGACTGTATGACTAAGACCTGCAATCAGATAAAATACAGGTGGGAGGACAGCTTGGATAATGAGATACTGTATCAGACATTGGTAGCTAAGCTCTGCAATTGCTCCGTGTAATTCGTAAGGGGGGAGGGCAGAGGAGCATGCCATTTCAAGCACTTACAGCCCTCCTTAGAGGAACAACGCTTGGGATGATGTTTGAATATGGGTGGCCCAGGGACAGCTATTCGTGAAGCTGGTTAGTAAGGTTTAACTGTAAAGCGAAGCCCCTCAACATTTGCTTTCCCGATGGCATGTGAATGGTCCTGAGCAGGCGTCTGCCTGCAGCCACATCGCTCCATCAGCCAGGCAGCAGCTAAGATGTAGGTCCATCCATAACAAGTCCCAGCAACATTTTCCCAAAGCAAAATAAACTACAGTCACATTTGCCTTCAAAAAACAGAACAGCCAGTAATTCTAACTGTAGAGGCCATACTGTCATGACACTGGAAGATCGGTGCTGAAGAGATCCACATATCTTAGCTGGGAATAGCATAGACAGCATTTTGGTGTTTGAAGGAAATATAGAGAATGACACAACAAGGTGCTGGAGGACTTGGGAGGAGAGGAGTTAGCTCTTATCTTCTGAAAAAAATTCTCTTGCTTTTAGAAATAGATCCAGGGACAAAATGTTTCAGTGTCGCCTTGGTCACTAATAGTTTAATCTCTCTAAGTAAGAAATCTTTGTTTCCCCTTTTGAATGGGCTTATGAAAAGAAAATCCATTATTCAAAACTCATTTTGATTAATGTTTGCTCTTTTTTTTTAAATTCTTGCCTTCCCCAGAGGTTGCAGTTATGTGGAGAATGGAAGAACTATCCATAGAGCTTCAGGAATTATAACTTTTAAAATAATACGAGCTATGTATATACAAGCTATATATATTCGAGACAGCCACCACGGCTTCACCAAGGGCAAGTCCTGCCTGACCAACCTAGTGGCCTTCTATGATGGAGTGACTACATCAGTGGACATGGGAAGGGCTACAGATGTCGTCCATCTGGACCTCTGTAAAGCCTTTGACACGGTCCCCCACAACATCCTTCTCTCTAAAATGGAGAGATATGGATGTGATGGGTGGACTGTCCGGTGAGTGAGGAATTGGTTGGATGGTCACATCCAGAGGGTAGTGGCTCAATGTCCAGATGCAGATCGGTGATGAGTGGCATCCCGCAGGGGTCCGTATTGGGACCGGTACTGTTTAATATCTTCATCAATGACATAGATGGTGGGATCGAGTGCACCCTCAGCAAGTTTGCAGATGACACCAAGCTGAGTGCTGTGGTCGACACGCCTGAGGGATGGGATGCCATCCAGAGGGACCTGGACAAGCTGGAGAAGTGGGCCCATGTGAACCTCATGAGCTTCAACAAGGCCAAGTGCAGGGTCCTGCACCTGGGTTGGGGCAACCCCTGGTATCAATACAGGCTGGGGGATGAAGGAATTGAGAGCAGCCCTGCCGAGAAGGACTTGGGGGTACTGGTGGATGAAAAGCTGGACATGAGCCAGCAATGTGTGCTCGCAGCCCAGAAGGCCAAGMGTACCCTGGGCTGCATCAAAAGAAGTGTGGCCAGCAGGTCGAGGGAGGTGATTCTGCCCCTCTACTCTGCTCTGGTGAGACCCCACCTGGAGTACTGCATCCAGCTCTGGAACCCTCAGCATAAGACAGACATGGACCTGTTGGAGTGGGTCCAGAGGAGGGCCACGAAAATGATCAGGGGGATGGAACGCCTCTCCTRTGAAGAAARGCTGAGAGAGTTGGGGYTGTTCAGCCTGGAGAAGAGAAGGCTTTGGGGAGACCTTATTGCAGCCTATCAGTACTTCAAGGGGGCTCATGAGAAAGATGGCGGCAAATGCTTTAGCAGGGCCTGTTGCGACAGGACAAGGGGGAATGAGTTTAAACTCAAAGAGGGTAGATTTAGACTAGATAGAAGGAAGAAATTTTTTACGCTGAGGGTGGTGAAACACTGGAAGAGGTTGCCCAGAGAGGTGGTAGATGCCCCATCTCTGGAAACATTCAAGGTCAGGTTGGATGAGGCTCTGAGCAACCYGATCTARTTGAAGATGTCCCTGCTCATGGCAGGGGGGTTGGACTAGATGACCTTTAAAGGTCTCTTCCAACCCAAACTATTCTATGATTCTATGATTCTCAATTTTGAAGGTTAGTATCCTTTGAACTAATATAATGATTTGGTTTTTTTGTAACTAGAAACAAAACTGCCTCGTTGTGACTCTCCTCCCATGGTCCTTTTGGAACAGAAGTCATGCAGAACTTGTAAAATTGTTGTAAATAAAGACAATTTTGCTGGAGAAAAATCCTATGCAGGAAACGTATTTTTTAAAAAATCCTTCATTAGAAAGAATCATAGCAGAGGCCAGGTTGGAAGGGACCTCGAAAGGTCATCCAGTCCAACTTTTCATGGGAAAGGAAGCCTAGATGAGAATCTGTTTAATTTGCCAACTATTAAAGCACCTCACTGGAACATCTTAAAAATTCCCCTGAAGAATAAGAGGACCATGTCTTATATATCTAGAAAAAGCTGCTGAAGGAACTGTTGGGTTTTCTCCCCAGCTGGCAATCCTCATTTTTACTCTGAGTTGAAGATCCTGATGCAGTTTGCAAGCCTAACACTTCACAGACTGCACACAGGCCCTGCAGGAGGCACGGTCCAATTCCTCACTTATTAATGCCTCGGCAGGGGGGAAATGCAGTTTGCAAGTGGGTGACCATGTAAAGACAACGGGACTGACTTGACCTGCAGCCCCTGATGCCAGAATGCTGAGTCGGCACTAGAAATTCAGCAGCACTGTAACCTGCTGATGAATTGGGCTTATCTCTAGGCACACGCCTGATATCCTACTTTATCTTCATTGTTTTATGGTCTAAAGGGAACCTAAATATGTTTCTAAGACTGCACCTCATAGGGAAGACTCGTTCCCTACGGTGAACAGTTATTGCCCAGCCACCCTTCCTGTGTCACCTGTGGTTTTAAAGACCTCTGTCGTCATCAGTTGGACCCTCAATCTTCTCTTTCCTACCTGAAGAGTCTGAACCTGTGCACTCATTCCTCATATTGATAAACTGTGCTGTTATTCCTCATATAGAGAAAAAAGCCCATTACACAGGTGCTAAATTATTAAAGATGCTTAGGTCACTTAACTCCCACCAAAAAGAAACCCTGGTCCATAAAATCTCTAACTCTGATATAAAGAGAGTGAAACATTATCTCCCGGGTGCATAAATCCTTTCTGAATATGGGTATGAGGCTCCTAAATTAATTAACTGCTTTAGATTTTCTTTCTGAGGAATGTTTTCAGGCTTGGAGCCCTGCAGCACAGCATGAGTGGCAGGGTCTGGAAACTACTGGCAGGAACCTATTACGCCATGGTCTGTTATCATTTTGTTACTTTACATTTAAACCACTAAATAGAAAAGGAAGCATCTGCTTTTCAAGGTCTCCCAAATGCATTGAGAAAAACTAAGAAAAATCGGCACTGAATTCTCACCTGTGAATGCATTTTCCATCTCAATTTCTCATCTTGCTGCTTAGAGACATGTCAAACACACACAAATATTTACCGATGAATATCATTTATTCAGCTCTGAGGAAATGGTGCTATTTGTATTTATATGGAGACTATCACTTTATACAAGCTAAATGTCACTGTACATGCATTGTTTTTCAAGTCAATATTTGTTTCTTGCTGCTATTCTGTGTCAGGAGACTGATGTCAATGGGGTTTATTTAATCTCCACATGACTTGCTCCTGTACGCAACTGCTCTGCAATTCATCAAGGCTCCAAATGAACAAATATGACAGACTAAAACTTAATAGTGTATTAAGGACCTTGAAGCTTGATCCAAGACCCTTTGAAATCAATGGAAATGTTTCCACTGTGAGCAAAAGATTTCAGATTGAGCCTTAGTGAATATATGCCCAATTTCTCGCTGCTAAAATAAAGCAGATGACTCATACAGTGGCTCTAGACTTGCTTTGAAAGGAAAATTTTGTATGACTGAACAAATAGTTTTATTGTAGCAGAAGGCGCTGTGGGTCCTTACTCATGTAGAAAAATGTCTCATGTTGGTGAAAAGCACTGGGCTGGTGGCATGAGACTGCTGCTGGGGACTGCGAGCGTGGGATTTCCATCTGGCCAGTGTGCTTGCTGCAAGCGCAGGAGAAATGAATTACTGACAGCCCACGTGGTGTACAACACCCCAAAGGTCAAGGACAGACTCCCATTTAGTGTGAGAAAACACTTCTTGCACAAGTCCTGGGTGCAAATCCTGCTGATGAAGACACATTCAGATATTAGACTGGCTGAGCTCCGACCTCCACGGTGGCCTGATGCACCCTCAGTTTGCCAYGTGGGAAGAGGGTCCAATGATGCTGCAGTACATTTAAGGTAGCATGGTTTGTGTTTGAACTGGACTCATGCTACCATTGCAGTCTTAAGGCGAATGCTCGTGGGGCTTGGGCCCTGTGCCACAATTTGAACAAAAATCTCAAGCTAAACCCCGTCAATAGCTCCTGAAAAATCACATGAAAAAGAGGATTACTGTTTTTATTTCTGGAACTTTGCTGTTGGTAGTGGAAGCCATGGGAACCGATAGATCAATACCAGACACTTGCTGAGCTGACAGCACATAYGGACAATTTTTTGTTACCCATATAATACAGCCACTGTTGTGATACTGCAGTTATATTCTTCGGGGCCTTAGCAATAACTAATTCTAGCTGTAGCTTTCATATGAAGGCATACTCTTTCTCTGAGACCCTTATTATACCTACAACCAAGCTAAAATGTTTATTTTTATCCATTGCCTGGGATAACTAAACCATATCTCTGCTTTTGGAGACTTTTAGTTGCGCCTAAGCTCACATAACTGGCACTGTAACTACACGTCTGGAGCAATTACCATGTAAATACAAGATAAGCAAAATATATCATTATGAAAACAATTGAATATCAAGCATTTCAGACATGTCATTATATGAATTAGTGGTAATTAGCTGTCAAAACCCATAAGCACAATATAATTAACCCACAAATACAACATAAATATAGAGTAATTACGAAAGTTCATCCACTATAAAGATTGAGCTGTCTTTTAACAGGTGTAATAAAATATGATGAATCAAACTCTGCTGGAAGTAATGTATATTAAGATAGCAGGAGTCGGTGTGTATGTTGGAGAAAGAGAAAGGACAATACTTGGCTCTAATGCTCAGCAGAATGCCACTGGAAGTCATCTGCTTTTCAGCTATATACTATATCTACCATATTTCTATTTTACCTTTTTGTAGTAAATTGGTTATACTGAATACAGAAGACTGTGGTTCACGCTCATAACATCCCATGAAGACTAGCACATCATATCCTTTTATTAATCAGAAAAATGCTTACGTGAACATTTGTCCTGCCTTTGGTTGGGTTTTGCTGCAGAAGCTAATACTCACAACAAATAAGAGATCTTAATATCGTGCTAATAAGGGAAGGGTCACAAAAAAACCCCAAACCAAAATCAACCAGAATCCCCCCCCACTGCTCCCCCCAGGTGCCTGTCTCAGTGGTAGAAGACTGATTTTAAAGGCATGATACATTTCACACCAACTGTGTGCATTTCAAATACATTTTTCTCAGGAAGAACAATATTAATTTCCGGAATAAACCAGAGTACTTTAATCATCAGCGCAAGCAAAGCCTTGATTTACTCTGCCTCAGAAAATGAAGGAGACAATGAGGGGGTACAAGATGGAGAGTGTCTGTCTCTCTCGCTTTACCAGACATCTACTTCAGGAAGCTTGGGTAGATACAGACTTGGGTAGAACTTACTGTAGAATCAGAGGTGAATATAACAAAGCAAAACGTTTTAAAATTCATCAGTTCTATGAAATTCAAACAGTATACATTCTCTAATTCATACAAGGACTAAAAATGTGCACGTGTTTATGTATGTGTACGTGCATACACAATTACTATGAAATTGTATAACCAGTATGCTATTCCTTAAATACTTATTGAAAGTCTCAGGATTTTTGATCTCTAATCATGAATGCCACAACTGTGCTGACTCACCTGCCCCCAAGATGACAAAAGGAAAGGAGCCGACATTGCGTGACCCCTGTTCGCCCCAGCAAGGGCTGAACAACGCTTACGTGGCATTTGAGGCTTCCTTGTCCCACGTGGGAAGACTTGCTATCTCCCTTTCCAGATCCCATCAGCTTTGCAGCCGATACCCAGCCCTGCATTGCTTGCAGTGAGAGATGATGGGCAGCATCCACCCAGACAACACTACTGATCCTTTTCAGACAGGCTACCAGGCCTGACACCCCTCCTGCTCCGTTAAACATGGACATTGCTCACTAGGCAACACTTCTTCTCTATCTCCAAAGCAAGCACATACTGACCTGAGTGTTATTAACTGGACGGAAAGTTAGTTTCTGAATGGGGTGGTCCTGAAAACCTACCAGACTGAGTAAATTTTTCTCTGTCAAAACTTGTGCAAGGTAAATATTCCTTGTTCACATAGTGGAATCTCTGGGACATTAYACCAACGTAACAGAGCAGAACTTGGGGTAAGAAAAGGAGCTGCTGTGATTCTGTGTCACTGCTTGTGCTGGTTTTGGCTGGGATAGAGTTAATTTTCTTCACAGTAGCTACTATGGTGTTATGTTTTGGATTTGTGCTGAAAACAGGGTTGATAACACAAGGATGTTTTCATTACTCCTGAGCAGTGCTTACACAGAGTCAAGGCCTCTTCTGCTTCTCACACCACCCCACCAGCGAGGGGGCTGGGGGTGCACAAGAAGCTGGGAGGGGACACAGCTGGGACAGCTGACCCCAACTGACCAAAGGGATATTCCATACCATGTGATGTCATGCTCAGCATATAAAGTTGGGGGAAGAAGAAGGAAGGGGGGGATGTTCGGAGTGATGGCGTTTTGTCTTCCCAAGTAATCATTACGCATGATGGAGCCCTGCTTTCCTGGAGATGGCTGAACGCCTGCCTGCCGATGGGAAGTAGTGAATGAATTCCTTGTTTTGCTTTGCTTGCGTGCGTGGCTTTTGCTTTACCTATTAAATTGTATCTCAACCCACGAGTTTTCTCACTTTTACCCTTCTGATTCTCTCCCCCATCCCATTGTGGGGGGAGTGAGCGAGCGGCGGCGTGGGGCTTAGTTGCCGGCTGGGGTTAAACCACGACACTGCTACACAAGTTTATTTCTGGGCTGACATGGTACCACTCATGAGGAGGAATTTAGAAATCAGAAATCAATAGATCCAAAGGAATGGTTTAGGAAATAAACAGAAATATGTGTCCCCAAGCAGAAATCCTCTTTGATGACAGTTTTAACTAGAGGTATAGAAGAACTGGATCTCCAGAATGTATATGTGAGTTCATTTCCTAAATTAATAATCAGACAGGTGGTGCAAGGTGAGAGAAACCTTTGCAGAAAATATAGGGCCTGGTAGCTAAAAGGTGATTTTCCCTCGTACCTGTTTACCTGCTTCTGCCACCTTTATAAATGGGTGGTTTGCATTTGATCTCTTCAGACAAAGAAAGGGCTTGAGATGGCTTAGGCTAGGCATGCTTTCTGGTAGCTGGTGAAGAACATGGCAGTCTGTCTGTCAGTCTGGGCATCAGCATCTTCAGGCTAGGGTAACAGATGAGTCTTGCAGGGTCCGGCACTCCAATATAATTCCTAGGATGTCCAAACCACCACTAAGTTGTGTACGCAGGTTTGGGAGGTGGTAGAGAAAAATGTGTTGTGGTGCCTAGCAAGGAGCAGAAGCACTTCTCAACACTACAATATCACTGAGGTGAACGACTGCTCTTAGGATCCTGACTGAGCGTAAAACAGTACCAATGTTTCTTTTTATAGATGGACAAGCTGAGGGGCAGAGAGGTGAAGTGTCTTCTCCAAACACACAAAGAGGTCCTGGAAAAGCTGGGGTTGAAGGCCAGGTTTTCTTCATCCATTGCTCCACCTGCTCTTCACAATCACGTACACCCAGAAAGTCTGGCCAGTGAGAGCTATAGCATCAGGTATGCAAGGTACCATTTTGATCTGAATCTTAAAGCCACTGGACTCAAGATGGAGCAAGCTTTATTGATTGGCACATAGAATAGTTACTACCATTACTATTTGGTGGGAATCCTCCTACCAACCTTTAGCAAGCTCTGTTTTAAGCTTCTAGTCTAAACTTGCTGCGTAGGCTCCTTCTATAGTCAAAGACAAGACGGAGATATCTATGGAGGGCAATTTATCCTTCCCACCTTAAACCCCTTTTCAGGATTAGCTGAGCCACCTGCTTGAGATGCCTATCCCTCTCTATTGCTTGCAGGTACATAGATGAGCATTTCAAATGGGACTCAACTTTAAGATGGCAAAAGTGTGATGAGATGAATTCCAGCTTCTTGATGTGCCCAGAGGAGGTTTGGTCTGCCTGACAAATGGTTGGTGAATACCACACTATGGCAAAGCATGAGCATCCCACTTCAGTCATGTGGAGTGACACATCACTGAAACCATAGCAAGCCAACACTTGCAGATATTCATACTCCCTTTGTGTTTAGCTCAGTATCTTTACAGTCAGCCTCATTTCTTCTTAACCTCTTGGACCTTGCTATTGCATCTCTTGAAATGAATGGGGTGTGTAGACTTGCCCTCCCACCAGAGACCCTGAATAGAAATAACTTGAAGAATCCTGAAATGAGGTGTCTGGATCTGCACATGCTTAGCCCTTGTGGACTGCCCTACAGCAAGAACCTGCAAGAACACATGCAGAAAAATCCAATGTAAGCAGGCAATATATTGCTCATAACTACAAAGCACTTTGAGCTGAATGATCTCTTTTATTTCAGCTTGACTTGTTTCTTCCTCTGCTGCTCTAGGAAGGATAGAGCTGAGTTCGAACTTGCTGCCTTCAGTCACTTCTGAGCTTGGCAAGTGCTTGCACCATGCAGGAGAAATAAAACTTCTTCCCTGCTAGCAAAACCGAAGGAGTTGACATTCTTGCTCAGACTTGCAAAACGTCACATGGAGGCTGAAACATGGGAATTTTCAGCTCAGAGGGGGAATAGGAGTARCTGCAGAGGGTGAGAATTGAGAGACAGGAAACCAGACTTGTCCATAGCAATGATCTTCTTAATCAGGTGTCGACTCTTGCCCCATAACTGCACCACCACTTTGGACAACACAGCACAGAAATGCTAGAGATTCACCCAGAAAGTGGAAAAATGAAACTACTTTTTCAGCCTATGCACCTGCTTTGTGTCAATATGCCAGAACCACCACCTCCACCACCAAATCCCAGTACTGAAGCACACAGTGAAAGATTTGTAATGGAAGCATCTAAGAGGGGCCATCTTTTAGCATCATTTTAGCATTGCTTTTCTTTACCCTTCATTTGTTTTTTTACCGCAAACATCATATATCCATTTCTCTGCTCTGCGTAGAAGTGGACTGCATTTATGAAATACAGCCTTTAAATGCTGCTTGTGGGTACTGCTGTGCTGTGACATTACAAGCAAGAGCTCTATGAAACTTTGGCTTAAAAAAGAAAGCTTTTTGTTTTATTCTAGGGCTATCACTTTTGCCAGCTTTGTTACTGAAGACCAGTGGCACACAAGGAAACATGCCTACAGTTATGGAACACAAAACATCTTTCCTCTCTTAGTTCTCAGTAGAGATGAATTAAACTTCCAGATATCGGACATGTTGGTTTCATATATTCACACCCATTAACTGCCAGAGTGTACTTAGTTCCTTACATGATGTCTCATGGGAGTGCATTATTCTGACCACTACTACAAACGTGAAAAGTTAATTTGCAAAACCATCTAGTTTTCAGGGTGTGGTAGCTCCATAAACTCACTACCAATACTTAGCATCCTCCAAATTTGTATACCAATCATTGACAATCTGATCTTGACTCAAGATCAGACTCCAGAAAGCAGATAAAGTCTTCACCCCTTTCCCAGCTTAAGCTCTCTAATATATCATTCTCAGTTTACACTTTACATGCCATCCCTAACAGTACCAGCAGGAATCAAGACCCTACCATGTTCTGTACTGGCAACCAATAACCAAACCTGGCAGTGAGCAAATACACCTCCTATAGCTGCTAATGTTGAATCTTACTGCAGCAAAAATGCTCTTCTTGTTCTAGAGCATGGGATACTAGAGTTTTCTAGCTGCTGCCTTCATAGTCCTGTCAGCCCCAGAGCTGTGCCCATGCTGCAATGCTCAATGCTGCATTTTGCACTGCTGGGGTATGGCCAAAATCACAGCCTGCAAATGCAATGAGTGCAGGGAAGGTTGTAGTGACAGCTGTCCACTGCAGTGGGGTGCTAAATCCTTTGTCCAAAACCAAAGGCAACCCCCTTGCAAGGGCTGCAAAATGCAGAGATGAGGCACCTACACTCAGTTTGTGGGCATTCCACTAATTGCTCTCCATTTACTGTTGCCGTCCTTTCTTTCCATGCTTCTGTATTCGCTCTGTCCCCTTTCATGGTTAGGTCGCAGAGTGGACAACAAATAGTTTCAAATTATGCCTGTCATCTAAGGCTAGCTACAGGACATGTTCTCATGACAATGATTGTAAGTCATAGCTTACACAAAATAAGTGTTTTAAAGTATTTCATATGTTAATTATGGTCATCAATTAATTTAAGTGAAAAAACAGCTACCAGAGGTTCAGCAGCATGCTTTGTATTGATTGAAAGGCATGAGTAGGACCCCTGCTTTCCAGCTGAGTAACTATGGGGCATGTCTTGGTGAGCAGAGCTCTCATTTACCTACTGTTGGGATATGATCCTTTTAACCTGGCCCAGGTGAGAGCAGCCACCATGCAAATAAATCTGCTACAGGATGCATTCCATACCACTGTACTGATCACTGGGCTGGGACACTGTAAAAGTTCTTTGGAAATACTTTATAGGAGATTTTTTGTCTCTTTGATGGCACCAGTAGTGCTAGACTTGCAATACATTAGCTATAATATCCCTAGCTATATGTACTCCTATTTTCCTCATCTGTACCCTTAGACCAAAGTGTGCTCATGCCTAGCATTACTGCAACCCATCACCTTCTTATCGTGGAGCCGAGGTGGGACATCAGAGATGGTGGTGGATGCTCAGGGAGCTGCTTGGTGCCATGCAGATGCAGGGAGGCTGTGCTGGGCTGAGAGCACAGGGTGGGAGAGATAGGGGCAGCTGAGGTAGTATTTGGGGCAGCAGTACCCAGACATATCTGCTGGTAACCCCCCTTCTACCTGCTCACGCTCCAGACCCATGGGAATCCCAGCTGGCCTTCGCAGGAGTGCTCTACCTCTGCTGGGGATCAGGAGGCCTGGGCTGGGAATCGGTATTTTATCAGAGGAAAAAGATTGTCTGAACAACCTGGGCAGAAATGGGAGAAACCAACACATTTTTTTAATTGCCTTGCTCAAATGGACCACCCCATCACCACATCTGCCCCAGATCTCAGGGCACTCAGTCTTCCCTGTCAGGCTGGGGACTCCCCCAGCGTGTCCAAGGTACAGCCACCTTCTGTCTGGACGTTGTTCTGGCCCTGCACCACCCAAACACACTGAGGAAGGAGATGGGAGGTTTGGAGGCAGACTCTGATTGCTATGTAGTGGCTGTCCCCCATTCTCTCTTGTCTCCATCTGCAGCATCCTTGGTGGCACTGGGTAATGTCTCAGCTGCTCTCTTGCCCAGCACACTTTGCAATCTCCTGAAAAATCATTTCACGTGATCCTTCACATGGCACAACATGCTTGCAGGTGACTAACCTGTATTTTACACTTGGAGAAGGAGGTTGGACTAGATGACCTCTGGAGGCCCAACCTACATGATGCATGACTCTATGAGTACAGCCACTGTTGCATACAAGAAAGTCATCTCAACCTATCCTAGTTTAAAAAGGAAATCCTTGCCTACCTAGGAAATTTTTTCAGAAAAAACTGAACAACTTTAAATTGATGAACAGCAGCATCAGTACCACACCTCATTTGGGCAGACAGCTAACAGTGGCTTTTCTTAGATAAGCTTAAGGTAGGTCTGTTCCCTTCATCCCAACACCCCTGTTTTGCCACAGCCACATGCCCCAAGCTGAGGCACATGAGCCCACTTGACCAAAGGCTGGGAGGCATGGACTGGACTCTGTGATACCCCAGCACCTGCGAGAAGCAAAGTCCCACCATCCGTGGGCTGGGGGGGACTGGTGAGTCACTGCTCTCCTGCTAAGCACTATCACAGGGCACAGGCAGCACAGTAGGCTGCTAGGGTAGTGAATCATATCCCTCACAAACCACAAAACGTGACAGGAGGTGTGTCTGGAGAAAACCCTGGAGAGATGCACCAACCTGCTGCGCAGCCCAAGCACTCCCAAAGCTCCTGCCCCAGAAGAGGTCCCAGCTGTGGGCTGCCAGAGGCTGGTGTTGCCCTCCTGCTTGCCCACTCTTTGCAGGAATGGCGAGGCCATGGGGTCCCTCCTGGCTCTCCCCACGGTGGTGAGGGAGCTGCTTCACTTGGGGCCATGCTGGGGGGCAAGAAGCAGCTGAATGCTCTGGAGGCATTGCACTGCTCTGTCGACGCAGAGGTGCCTGTGACACATGGATTCCTCGGCTGGGAGAGTATCTCTCAGGGCACCGGAGCGTTGTGAAAGGGAGGCTGAAACAGCTTGGATGGCTGCAGGTTGCTGCAGCAAATTAAATATGATGAAACACAGTAGACAGTTATATATGGTCTATTAACTGTATTAGACCTTCATATCAGAGTAATTTATTGCTGGATTCTACACAGCACAGATGAAGAGCCAAACCTCCTCCGGTTCAGGTCCTTTCCAGGGGCCTTGGCATAGAAGATACATCCAGTAGGAGTTAGGAGGAGTTGGAAATTCATTCTGCAGGCTGTCTTAGCAATGTTAGAGGAGCAGCTGGAGCCCAAACTCCTAGCTGTCTTTTGTCACATTGGCACTGCTTGCACTCTTGGTAGGAAATACCAATCCAAAACAGTGTTGAGGTTTCATGGAAACTGTCCAGCAAGTCTTCCTCTTAATGACCATGTGAGAGGTACTCCATGTTTCAAATCAGTTTGATTTGCTTCTCACCTAGCAATCTGCTGGAGCAGCGCTGGTTGTGGAGAAGATGATCTCCCGCATACTCACGCTGGTGGAGTCACTGCCCGCTTCATCCATTGCTGAACAGTGGCAAACACATCCCTGGGCTGACGGCCTGCAGGAGGAAAATGAGGCAATTCAGAGGTTATTCTTACATGTCCCACTGCAGCGGTTGCAAGCAGGAATGTTTGTGCTGCTCCTCACGCTCCTCTGCATCGCGGATGTGCAGGCACTCACCTTTGATGGATGATTACTCTTGGATGAGCTTGCTAATGGCTCCAGTTATGTCGCCCATGAAGCTGATCTTGGTGATTCCTGAAAGACCCCATTAACACTGCATTAGAATCCTGATGGCTTTCATTCACTGAATTATTTAATTACTTAAATTTTTTAAACATATCAGAATACCTTCTAAGTCAAACGTGACCTCTTGGTCTTCTGTGAGAGGGGCTGACCTTGAACACGCTTCAGCGGGCTGTTGCAGCCTTGCTTTTCTCTTCACACACACTCGCCCTACAGCACTCAGCCTTGTACCTTCAGAAAAAGTTGTTATTGAGGAAAGCAGCATGCTAAGTGGTTTTCTTTTTTGTGATTTATCCAAGTGCCTGTTTGCTCCCACATGCTGTGAGTGGATAATAGCAGTTCTCAATCAAAGTTAAAATTACTAATGCTCTTGTCTGTGGAAAACTTAGTGCAGAAAAAAAAAAAGGTTAATGATGCTGCTATACTACTGATCTTACTATGGCTTGTCATATCTTCATCCATGCACCCCTGTGCAGCATTATTATATTGACTGGTTATTCCAGTCCATATCTCCACTGAAACTGATGTATCTGATATTCTGCTACGATGGTGAAACTAGTGTAAAAAACCCCATGTAAACAACAACAGAAAAACAATGTTTTTTCAGACACTATGTACATCATCCAGTGACACTGACAATTCAACAATATGCTGACAGCGATTAGCACAGAGCATTACTCTGTCCTCCTCTTGAATCTATGTTTATAGCAGTAAATTTTGCCTACGTATTTCCTAAGAGCTGGAAGCTGTTGAAATTATTTTGCACGGGATGTTGAGTAGTCTGAAAAAAATTGAGCAACAACAGCAGCCACTCTTGCTTCAAGTTATTGACACTTCAGTGTCTGCCTGCAGCTCTGACATACATAGACAATATACCATTAATTCTCTTTTTCTAATTGTGTTCACCCTAGGGTCTTTTGTGACTCACAAGTTATGACTACTTTTTAGTTGTAGTCTGCTACAATTTTTTTGTCAGTCTAAAAGGGCAGAGAGCTGATTCCTTTCACTTATATATTCCCAGTCTTCTACTGAACACATTTAATTTATGGGAACAGTGGAACTAGAAAATGGGACAGAATTAGAGTTTCATATATTCATGTACAAGGTCATTTTTAGTTGAGATAGATGAACTCTGATGRATTACACAGGGTCAAATTATATGCCTCAAATTACATGTATCAAATTATATGATGTAGTGATGGAGTGGTTTGGCCAAGTCACTGTAGGCTCCTTATCTGAAAAGATCTTATATCAGGCATCTGAAACTACTCTCGGGTACTTAATCAAAAACAGTCTGGTTTGCAGGGGTCATCAGCATGCATGGGTCACTGCCTAAATTACTCCATCTGTATGGTGAGAGTAACTAAAATGATTGCTTGTTAGGTAGTCCGGGATCAAGCCACCCTTTGTCAGAGTGCCTGCTCTCTGACACACTGGAGCCCTCAGCAGATGGATGAACTTATCCTTTGGGTGCCTCCGGCCCGGTCATAGCCCCATCAAATACTGCTAGTTCCTTGTGGCTCTTTAGAGAAAGATTAGCAAATTGCAAAATTCACTCTTAAGGTATAGTTCTGTCCTAGGGTTGTCCTCCTGTGTATCCTGGATGTCTTCAGTGTGCCCTTGTGTACTCTTCCTGGGGCTACATGGAAGCTTTGTTGTCACACTGGCTCCAGTTCACAGACATGCAGACACATGTCCTCTTGATATCACTTCATACCTTCTTTCACAGGCCTAATACAAAGCTCTTGGCAGCTAGTGGAAAGATTTCAATTTTCCCCCAGATTTTGGAAGAATCACTCCCAAATCCCCCAATCCCAACTTTCCCAAGACTCTCTGTTTGTTGGAGTCTTGCTGCAATATAAACCTAAATTCAGAAAGTCTTAAGCACAGGCCTAACATGTAATATGGCAATACTTCCACAGGCAGTTGATGGGGCTGTTTACTTGCTGAAAATTAGACCTGTATTTAGTTCCCCGTGAATCACCCTCAACGACTGCCTGCATAGGGCCAACATGGGCGTGGGCTCAGAGGCTAAGCCATGAGCCAAGCATGCAAGGTGCTGCCCTAACAGATACATATGGCTCTTTCCCAGAGACCTTGCAGTTCTGTGTGTTTTTGCCTTAGGAGGCAAAAAGGGAGCTAATTTAATGCATGTGATCAGGCACCCCTAAGACACTTCTTGCCTTAATTATATTTGCACAGGAATAAAAACGAGTAGAAGGAAAACTCTGCTATTATCAGCACAGCTTGACATTCCCAGTGCATTAGCACATGAAATGATCTGGTGACAGAGTAAATAAGACATGAATTATTCTTAAAAAGCTTTTACAACAAATGCTAAGATAATTCCATCTCAAAGGTGACCTGTAATTGTTAACAATTTGCAAAAACAACCACATCAATGAAAATGAGGGTTACAATACAATTATTACAAATGCTTCAAATAATCAAGTTAAAGTATTCAGCGCAACTGGCTTCAAATATGCCTTTTCAGCTAAGGCCCTATGACAACTGGGCTGGCTGTATACTAGCAGCCAGTAGCAAATGTCTCCGCAGGAGCCCCCTGCTTTTGCAGAGGCAGCACAGCTTCCCTGCTGAACCCAACAGTTTTTGTGAGTTCTTCAAAAATGCCTGACTTTGTAACCCTTCTGGAGGCCCCGCAGGCTGAAGCTGGATGTTGTCCAGCTGTGGCAGTCATGCCCTCACTAAGCTCTGTCTCTGTGTCCCAACAGTGATTTAATTTTATCCCACCGCCTCCCAAGGTGTCGCTTGAGCAAGGAGCTGGCGATCTGCCCTGGACAACTGAATGGCAAGTCCAGGTAGGCAGAAACAGGCCACATCAGGGTACGGTGGTCCACGAGACAGCTACCGCGGCCAGGTGTGCTGGCAGCAGCTCACACCAGTCCCGTTGCATTCTGGATTAGGACTTCAACATCTTGATGGGATTTTTAAATAGCTTTTATTGCCAGCCTCATATTATACCCAAAGCCAGCAATTTATTTAATTTAGAACAGCTTTATTCAGAGATGTTTACCCACAGTGTCCCCCAATCTGGAGGCATGGGAAAGGAGATCACTTACAATTTACTTAATTTTTTTTTCTGGTTATTTTCGGCAGTCCTCTATTCAAAATAACCTGGAGCTGTGCATAAAGGCTGATTATCAAATCTATCTAGGGGATTTAGTCACACAGCTGTGCATCTAAATCTCCTTAACCATGTTTCAACAGTCTCAAACACAAGATGTTAAACTGGAGATGGGATTTTTGGATTATAGGTGGTGAAATGGAAGAGGGATCACCAGGGTTAGAAACTAAGCAAAGGTGTGACTTCTGCATAGGACAACTGGCTGTGAGGTTGTACTACGAGTGGTGGCATGGAGGAAGGATCGCCTTGGCCTGAGAAAACCAAACAGCATAGACTGCACCAGGCTTTATTAAACTCCCCAAGAAGCGTGCAGTTGGACAGCAGCACCGCTCTTAAAAATACAGCGTATTTTGCACCTGAGCAGTTTGGAGTTTGACAGCTTTACACCTTTGGAAGCAGCCGTGGATGGCGTGCTCCGCTTAGAAGAATTGTTGTGACCTGCAGGAGCTGAGACCTGGAGCTGACACGGTTTCCTGATTAAGCTGAAACCAACACAGCGGAGATACCCTTTCTCCCCAAGACCCAGTCTCACAGCTTTGCCAGATTATTTTGACATGTTTTCTCCACCCTGAGGATTTTAACTACACTTGTAACAATACCTTTTAGCTTGGAAACATTGTTGATTTTCTCTGCAGACTCTTGCGAAAAAAGGGGGGAAAAAAAGGAAAAGAAAGGAGAGAAGAAAAAAAAAAAAAAAAAAGAGTTGATTTCCAGACACTTGAGAGTACTGGAATTGTTCAGGTGCTGAAGTCAATGCAAGGTATCAGCTGATGAGTGGGAGGCTTAAATGTTAAAAACCTCAAGGCAGCAAGACAATGATTTGAAGAAGCCTTCTCTCTTCCGATTACTACTGAGAAAGGATGATATTACAGTGAACCTTGTTAAGATGTAATATTCCCAACAGAGAATAATTGATGCTAACGCTAGTGTCAAACTGAAGATCTGAAAGGGACTAATTACTTTTTCTGCTAGGAAGAACTTTCCATTTTGTCACTGCTTCGATACCTGAGCAATCCCATTAATCTCAAACGTCTGAATCCCAGCTCCTCTGCTTAATTTCTGCTGGGAATTGAGGGAAATAGCAAAAAGAGCCACACCAGAGCTTACAGTAACTGAATTTGATGTCTTTAAATCAGAAGAACGTGTCAAAAGAGCRTGGCGCGGCAGTTCGTGCAGGCAGGCCGTGCAGGGAAGGCGAGCCGGCGGGGTGCAGCCCCCCTCCTGGCTCTAGAGGCCAACTCAACTAGTGGTCATCGCCCTCCCAGAAGAACAGCTAGCTATGGTTTCCACCCGGCCGAAAGCCGTTGTCAGAAGGAATGTGGCGACCCAGACGGAGCCCTCACACAAGCATACAGCTGTCCAGGTCTCCGGCTGCAGGGAGTGCCTGAGCCTGTCCCTTGTACCGGAGGGCAGCAGAGACAAC
>JAYKAV010002781.1:0-131075 GCA_035582835.1 Phoebastria nigripes
AGGCCTCGGGGGGACGCGGCTCAGCCCGCCCGGCGCCCGCGCCCCCCGCCCGGGGAGCGGGCCGTGCACGGCCCGGGGGCCTCTGGGCGTCCCCTCACCCAGCCAGGGCCTTGGGGCCCACCCCGAGGCAGCGTCCCTGTCCGCTGGTTGGGGGGAGGCCGGTAAAAGCCCTTCGCCCCCCTGCCTCAGTTTCCCCRTCTCCTCACGGGCTGTGGGTCTCTCGCAGGGCCAGGGGAAGGCGACGCCCGCCATGAGCTCGTCGGCGCTGCTGGCTGAGGGCCCCCTCGACCCCCCGGTGCTGCTGGCCGACATCAAGACGGAGCCCCCCGAGGAGCTGCTGGCCAGCGACTGCGGCCAGCCCCAGGCYGAGCCCGTTGATCTCTCCCTCAACAAGTCCAAGGCGGTGGCGGCTTCGGCCCCACCGCCGCCGCCCCCCGCCTCGGTCCAGTCCTCCCCCTTGCTGGTGGCTCCCCCCCTCCCCGCTCCCGCCACCGTCTCCATCTCGCCCTCCGGCCTCAGCTCCACCTCGGCCATCCCGGCTGTCCTCTCGCCCGGCTCCATCCTGGCCTCCACGCAGGGCAGCGGTGGGCAGCAGATCCTCCAYGTCATCCACACCATCCCCTCCGTCAACCTGCCCAGCAAGATGGGCAACCTCCAGACCATCCCCGTGGTGGTCCAGTCCCTCCCCGTCGTCTACACCACCATGCCCACCGATGGCGTCACTGCCATCACCGTACCCCTCATCGGAGGGGACGGCAAGAACGCCGGGTCCGGTAAGGGTGCATCGGGGAGAAACCCTGAAATTTTGGGAGGAGGGGGGTCCCACCTCATGGAGCGGCACCCCTGAAGGGGATCCCATTTTTCCCCCCCTGGGGTACCCCCTCACCCACYGTCTGCTCCCCACATCTGCCACCTTCATCCAAAGCCCCCCCAGGGCCCTCAGCCCCCAGCCCGTGCCCCTGAGGGCACACGGGGAGGGCAGGGGATACACAGGGCATGGCGCTGCCTGCCCTGCCTGCCCACTACCCATCCTGCTGCCAGCAGCTCTGGTTTCAGTTCAGCTGCCCGCCCTGGAATGCCCCCCCATCCCCTTCCCCAGGACATTCCCAGCTTCCCACCTTATCCGAGGTGGGGCCTGGATCTCCCCTCCTCCGGGCAGGAGCAGGCAGCCGAAAGGGGTGTCCCCCCAGGTTGTGCCCCCCTGTATCTCTGTGCCCCATGGCACAGGGGGCTTCTCCATCTCCCCTACTTGATTTTATTTTGGGGGGGGGGGGGGCCGGGGAGCGGTGGGGGGGGGGGGGGGGGGGGGGGGGGGGGGTCGTGGGGGGGGGGGCAGGAGCAGGGGAAGGGTTGTCCCTCTGGTGCGGGGGTGTTTTTTTGGGGGGGGATGTCTCTGTTCTCTGCTCATGAGCCTCACCCCCTCCCTCCTTGTTTCTCAATAGCTTTTCTTTCCCGCCCCCCACCAGTGAAAATTGACCCTGGCTCCATGTACCCCATGGACATGAACAGTGACAGCGAGGACAGCGCTTCCGAGAGCGGCCCAGCCCCTTTCCAGGACCTCCAGAGAGAGTGAGTCTCCTCGTATGTCTGTCCCCTTCCTTGTCATCCCCTCCGTGTCCCCAGGCACCCYGCGGGGGCCATGGGCATGGGGGCCGTGCCCTCCATCCCTCCCTCCTCCTGGCAGGCCGGCGGCGCGGGGGCAGCRAGCCGATTCCCCCGACCTGAAGAAGCGGCGCATCCACCAGTGCGACTTTGAAGGCTGCAATAAGGTCTACACCAAAAGCTCCCACCTCAAAGCTCACCGGCGGATACACACGGGTAGGGGCCAGTGCCGCACACCCCCCTGCTCGGGAGGGTCAGGATCAGTGCCCCCGGCTCCCGATGGGCTGGGAGCACCCGGGGGTGCGCTGGGGGGGTGATGGTGGTCCATCCCTGGGCTCGAGGAGGGGGTGTCTTTGGGCGTGCTGGCACACTGTGCTGGGGCTGGGGGGCACTTTGGGGGCTCGGGGAGGCTCTTTGGGGGTGCTGGCACCCTCTGCAACAAACAGGGGGGGCCCTTTAGGGGCTCAGGGGTGTCTCTGGGGGTGCTGGCACCCTCTGCCAGAGACTGGGGAGTCCCTCTGGGGGCTCAGGGTGGCCCTTTGGGGGTGCTGGCACCCTGTGCCGGGGCTGGAGGGGGCCCTTTGGGGCTGGGGGGGGGCACTTTGGGGATGTTGGCACCCTCTGCCAGGGTTTGGGGTGACCCCCTTTGGGGGGCACTTGGGCTCTGTGCTGGCCCTTTGGGGGTGCTGCTACCCAAGGCCATGCCCCGGAGACCCTCCTGCCCCCTGCCCCCAGGTCTGTTTATGGGGCATTCCCTTTGGGGGCCCTGCTGGGGCTCCCCCTCTTCACCACCCCATAGCGCCCTGGGGTCCCTCCGCCAGGAAGGGCTCCCAGTGCTCCCATCGCGTGCTCAGCACCCCCCTGCGCTGGCACCCCGGGGCCCCACGGGACCCCAGGCTCTGCCGTGCGGGGTGCTGCCACTGCAGTCGCACGCTGCCCGTGGGAGGCCGCCACAGGCGGAGGGCACCCCCTCCCACCCACGCAGGGGGGTGCCGTAGTGAACCCAGTGGGGTGCCCTTCGCTGTCCCCCGGGGTGTGACCGGGCAATGCTGCAGGCGGGGGGGGTGCGCACCCCAAAATACCGTCTCGAGTCTTGCTGGCGGCGTGGGCGCGGTGCTGTGTTACGCCTGAAAGCAACACTCGTGCAGCCGGTGGCGCCAGCGGACCGCGCTGGCTAAGCACCGAGGTGGGTGAGGGCTCGCGCAGAGATGCCGAGGGGTTCGCGTGGCCGTGGCGACCCCGCTGCAGCCAAGAAACCCTGTTTTTGGGGTTTTTTTTCTGTAAGGCGGTAATTTTTGCAGTGCTGACCCCTCTCTGCTCCCCTCGCGCAGGTGAGAAGCCCTACAAATGCACCTGGGAAGGCTGCACCTGGAAGTTCGCCCGCTCCGACGAGCTGACCCGGCACTTCCGCAAGCACACGGGCATCAAGCCCTTCCGCTGCTCGGACTGCGACCGCAGCTTCTCCCGCTCCGACCACCTGGCCCTTCACCGCCGGCGGCACATCATGATGTGAGGAGCCGAAGTCCCTGGGGCACCTGGCTGGGATGGGGGGGACGGCGGTGGAAAACGGGGGCGCATCCCCCCCTGCTCCTCCGGCTGCGGTGGAGGGACTGCGGGAGCGGAGAGGCTGAGCCCTGCCCGGCGGYGAGCGAACTGTGGCCGCTCCAGGAGCCCCACCGGCACAAGATGTAAAAAGATGGTTTCCAGACTGGTCCTCCTTCTCCCCTGCTCCCGTTTCTTGTTTTTCCTGGGCTTCTCCGCCCCACTCGCCCTGTCTGGAGGCTCCTCCTTGACTCCTCACCCRGGATTCACCCAGCAGCGGCCTCCGGACCTGTGCGTCTGCCTCTCCAGCCTCTTGCCTATCTCCATCTGGTGTGCTCGCTGTCCCCTGCCCCCCTCCCAGTCCCCGTGGGCAAAATCTGGGAGCTATGGCAAGGAGAGGCGGGGGGGGCTCTGCCATCGCCCCCATGCAATAGCTGTCGGCCTCTTTCCTCTCCAGAAAGCCACTGYGTCTCTATCCCCAGCCCACGGCCTGTCCCTATCCCCGTGGGAGAAGGGACCCTGGCACGTCACCTCTCTCTGCATCCCTCGGCATCACGGGAGGTGCTGGGGGCACGCAGGAGGGCCAGGAAGAAAAGAAAAAGAAAGAAGGGGGGGGAAAAACCAACAACCCAACAGCAACCCACAAACAAGACCACCACCACCAAAAAAAAAGCGAAACTTTGCGGAACATGGAACTGTGATTTTATGGAGTTTTAAGGGGGGCGGGATGGGGTGCGGGGGTGGGGGCTGCCAGCTCTCTGGTTTTTTTGAAGACCATGGGACAGTTGAACATTTCTAAGTTAAAAAGGCAGACTGTGGCCACATGCTTTTCTTCTTAATTGTAATTATTATTTTTGTGGGGTGACCCCCCCGCCCCAGTTTCTGTAGGGGCGGCCCTGCTCTCGTGCCGGGAGGGTGGCAGGATTCAGGGTTGGAGCCTTGGGGCTGTTGTGTGGTGGAGGGGGGCTGTGACACCCCCCCTCCCCAACCAGTACCTGTGGGGCTGGTTGGGTGCGGGGGAGCTTCCTAAAAGCTCTTTTTGAGCCTGTGCCTTTGGCTTGGGGGATGCTGGGCTGCTTGGGGAGGGGGGAACTGCTGTGGGGGGGGTGGGGACAGAGACCCCAGTCCCCTGAAGATGACTCTGACAGAGTGTVGATCTGCTCGAGGGTAGGAAGGCTCTGCAGAGGGACCTGGACAGGCTGGATCGATGGGCTGAGGCCAACTGCATGAGGTTCAACAAGGCCAAGTGCCGGGTCCTGCACTTCGGCCACAACAACCCCATGCAACGCTACAGGCTGGGGGAAGAGTGGCTGGAAAGCTGCCTGGCRGAAAAGGACCTGGGGGTGCTGGTCGACAGCCGGCTGAATATGAGCCGGCAGTGTGCCCAGGTGGCCCAGAAGGCCAATGGCATCCTGGCCTGTATCAGAAATAGTGTGGCCAGCAGGAGCAGGGAAGTGATCGTCCCCTGTACTCGGCACTGGTGAGGCCGCACCTCGAATRCTGTGTTCAGTTTTGGGCCCCTCACTACAAGAAGGACGTTGAGGTGCTGGAGCGTGTCCAGAGGAGGGCAACGAAGCTGGTGAAGGGTCTGGAGAGCAAGTCTGGTGAGGAGCGGCTGAGGGGAGACGTGTGGATGTGGTGCTTAGGGACATGGCTTAGTGGTGGACTTGGCAGTGCTGGGTTAACGGTTGGACTCGATGATCTTAAAGGTCTTTTCCAACCTAAGTGATTCTGTGATTTTGGTGAGGTCTGCGGGTGTGTGTGCGTCCCCGTCCCAACCCGTGTCCCCTCTCCCGAAGCCGTGCTCGCCAGCTGATTTGGCTTCTCCCGGGGCTGCACCCCCGTGTCCTTCCTTCACCCAGCACGGCCCCAAATCCTCCCGGGAAGCATTGGCCTAAAGAAGGCGAGAACCCCCAAAGGGGGAGGCTGTGAAAACCCTCGGGGTTTGGGGGCTGCTCTCTGCCTCCGAGGCTTTGGGGTCAGCACTGCTGGTGGCCCCGCGGGACCCCCGCAGCCAGGGACTCCATCTTGCCCCCCCACTGTTTTCCAAGCCCCCGGGGTGTGTGGGGGGGTGCGTTTCTGTTTTCCTTTTTGTTGTTAAAAAAACAAAACAAAACAAAACAAAAAAACAAAAAAACAAAACACAAACAACATGCAATTTTAAACTCTTGAGCTGTGATATTTATACAAAACTGTTTGACGTTTTTTCTACACAGGAATAATATTGAAAGTAGATGAGTTTGCTCCGTGTGTGTCTTGCTTTGCCGCAGCGGCGGGGCAGGGAGAGGGAGCGGGACCTCTCCTGCCTCCTCCGTGCCAGGAGGAGAGGGGCTGAGCTGGGCAAAACGACATTGTTTGGTTTAATAATCTTTCCCAGGAATTGAAGAAATTTCAGAGCTGTGGAAAAGCGTGGCTTTTCCTTTCTTTTAAACATCTCCAGCGGGATATTCGCCGGCACCTTGGCCTGCCTTTGGATTCAGCAGCGACCCGTGCGATGGAGGGGGGCTTCCCTCCAGGTGAGCCCCTCATCCACCGCTGTGCCACCCCCAACCCCCCTCCCAAGACCCCCGAGGCGGAGAAGGGGGATGAAAAACCCCTCCGAGGTGGCAATGAAGGGGGTTGGCGGTCCCCCCCCCCCCCCCCCCCGGGCAGGGAGAGGTGCTAAAACCCCCCCGACATCCTCCCCTGCTGCCATGGCTCCTGCTGTGATCCATTGGCTCAGTGGCTTGTTAAAAATGACTTTTTAAAGGCAAAAATGACTTTTAAAGCAGCTCGGCCGAATATCCCCCAAATGCCTGGGAGCGGGCGACGGTTTTCCGGGGAGACACGTTGCTCCAGAGCCACCGTGGAAGCGGCTGGGGCAGACGAGCTGCTTTCCTGCCGGCTGCTTGGGTTTGCTGTTGGAGGAGCAAACTGCAATCGGCAACAAGAAGAGGCGCTTTCTCAGCCGAGAAAAAAAACCCAAGGCGATGGTGTTGCATGAGGTTTTGGCCTTTGCATATCAAACCCTGAGCTGTTTGTGCCCAAAACTTGAACCGGACCCCGGGAGGAGGCTGCGCTGGCTTTGCAAGGGGAGAGATGGAAATCCTCGCAGGCCGGTGGCAGAGCGCTGGCGGTGCCGAGGCGCTGTTTCCCCAGGGAAAGCGCCTTCGTCTTGCGCGAAAACCCTCCGCCGCCAAGGCGGCCTGGAAGCGCTCGGCTTCGGCTCTGCAGCATCCGGCACGGCGAGACCACCGGCCTGAGAACAGCCCCCAGCCCGGCAGGGCTCAGCCTCGGTGTCCCCCAACCCCATCTGCAAAAGCGCTTGTTTTTTTCTCCCAAATTAACAAGGAAAAGCAGAGGAAGCGCTGTGTCCCCGTGCTGGGGTGCTGGCGGTGACGGTGGCTGGGACAGAGCTGGGGTTGCACCCAGAAGGGGTGCTGAGACCTGGTGGGGGAGAAACTCGCTGCACCGATGACGGAGGCACCTCCGGCTGCAACCGGGTGGCACGCAGCACCCGTGTGTCCCCATGTCACCCCTCCCAGCTGCCAGCCACGGCTTTGTCATTCCCCCAGAGAGGAAAACTCTGTCGGTCGCTTTTCTCAGGTGCCAGCGCTGGCTGAGCCCAAGCTGGCGGGAGCGCGGTTTTGGGGCAAAGTGCCTTTTCCCCTGCTTTCCCCCCATCCGGCCCCGTTCCCCCTGTTTTCCCAATAGCAACTGCGATGCGGGGGGTCCCGTGGGGTGATGGGTGCTTGCGGGGAGGAGGAGGCTGACGAGGAGGAGCTCAGACCTGCTACAGCTCCGTGCGAACGTGCTCTGGGTTTTGCAATATCCCCGTGCTGAGGAGCCGCCGCTGCCGGGTCCCGGCAGCCGTAAATATTTACCCTGGTGACCGGGGGGGGGCAAGATGGGATGGGGGTGCCCGGTGTGCCTCTGCAGGCAGCGCCCGCCGCCGCCCCCCAATTCATGCAGAGCTGCTTTTCCCAGCCCGTTGTGGCCCGGGGACACCCCGCCGTATCTGGGGCGATGCTCTTGGACCCCACCAAGCCAGCCCTGCCCTTGCACCACCACCGAATGAGCTGCCGGCTGCCCGTCCCTCTGTCCGTCCGTCCCCCTGTGCCTCTCCCGCGTGTGGCCGGGGCCGGGCGGTTGGCTGGAGCGTGACGGCCCGAGTGCCGTTATCGAGGCGAGGCAAACGCTCCAGCCCCTCAGCAAACATCCCCCCTGCCCGGCCCCGCTCGCCTCGCCACTGCTGGTGGATGAGCTTGGGAAGCCCTCGGACCACCCCCCCCCCCCGCCACGCTGTCACCCCTTCATGGGACCCCCGCGCTCCGTCCGGCCCCGATTTCACCCCCTTCGTCCTCTCTCCTGCCTCTCGGAGACCTTTTGCGGCACTGGACCTCAGCATCCCCCGGTCCTTTAGCAGGGCACAGCCGTACGGGCGGATGAGTTGTTGGTGTAGGCTGGGGTGGGCGGTGGGAAGATGGGGTGAAGCCCCCAGGTCTTGGGAGAAGGCACAGAGTCGTGGGGTCATACGCGGGGGGTGTGTGTGTGTGTGTGTGTGTCACACAGGGTCCTGTGCCAAAGGGACATCAGTCCTCTCTCCAGCATGGGCATCACCCTGCAGTTGAAGAAGATGCTGAGGTCCTGCCAAAAAGGCAGCAGGGTGCTAACCCCTCCCCAGGGGTTGATACCATCATCTCATGAGGTCCAGGCTCTGCTTCCCCCCAACCTGCTTGCCTGTGTAGAGCCCTGAGGGTGCTAATTGGCCTTAATTGCTCTAAGCAGCCTCACCTGAGACCTCCACCCCACACCCATGGGCCCAGGAGCCCATTTAAGCTCAGCCTGGGGCCTCCAGCTCCTCCCTGAGCTGTGTTGTAGCTGTCTCAGCCCTACCACGGCCACGGACCCTGCTGGCTCCCCAGCTTGACCTTGGACCTGCCTCATCCCTGTGAACCTGGTCACTGTCCTGGGCTGGGTTGCCACTCCCATGGGAGCTGCTGGCCCTCACTGTGCCCCACGCATGGGGCTGTGCATCTTGTGACCTCCACGGTGAGGCTGCAGGCAGCAGCTGGCAAAGCTTCTTGACCCTGAAGCCATCCAGGACCTGTTTTGGAGACAGTCAGGGCTGAATCTTGACCCTATGACACCCCCAGGTGACTTTCTCACGTGTCTGAGAGCCTCCAATACCTTCTTGATGTCCAACCAACACCATCAAGAAGTTCCCTTCAACAGTTTCCCTTGTTCTGGGTTTATTTGTGCTTTGTGTGGGGCTGGTGAGATAGACCCTGTTGCAGGACCCCCAGGTCCATCCCTGCAGCCCAGGTGGGAGCACAGGGAAACCCCCCTGGTTGTTTCCTGGGTTTGGCAAAGGTCCAAGGCTGGGCTTTTGAGGGGAGGAAGGCAGATATCTTCCCCTTCCTTCTACCCTGCCATTTGTCCTGGAAATACACCTCAGGCCCTTCTGCTTCCCCACCGCCTTCCTCCTCCTCTCCCAGGAAAGCCTGGGGTAGCTGCTGAATTTCCCTGCCTGGGGGTGCGATACCTCCCAGTGCTCCAGCACCGCCCGGCTGGGGACACTGGGGACCTCCCTGGCTCCTCGGGGCTCTTTCCCCATCACCCAGCTGCCCTTTTCCCTGGCCTCTCCTTACGTCATGGCCAGGCTAAAAATTTAGCAAGGCTAAAAATTTAGCAAGGCTAAAATTGCTTCCCCCCCGCGGATGAGCAATGGCTGCGTGGGGGATTGCAGCCTGCCGGGGGGTCCCCGCTTGGCTGGTGGCATCCCCACCTCCCTGGGGTGTGCAATGGGGTGGTGGTGCCTTTGTCCCATGGGGAGCGATGCTCATCCATCTTCTTGCTCCGGGGTCACCCGAGGTCCCTCCGGCCGGTTTCTCGGCCCTTTCCCGGTCCCGGCTTGCGCCAGGCAGGGGGGTGCCGGGGGGCCTCTCCCACCTGCCAGCCCAGCACTGCTCAGACTGGTTTAGCAAGTGGATGGGGCGGCCGCTTTTCCTYTGAAGGGCTCCCAGGAAGGATTTGATGGCTGGAAACCTCCCGAGGAGGAGAAAGGAAAAGACAAAAATAGGTGGTTTTGGGTTTCGGTGGGGGAACAGGGGAGGCGAGGCAACGGATTGCTCCAGCAGCTTTGCAGACCTTTGTCTTGTGGTGGTGGTGAAAGGCAAGCGGCGGGGGGGAGTCCCCCTTCCCTGGCCAGCGTGTGTCTCCCACAAGGCTCCCGACCAGCACCGAGGCTGAACCAGGAGCTCCTGGCCCAAATCTGGCGTGGCCTCACCCCAGGGAGGCAGATTCAGAGAGGACTTGGGGATGTCCACCACGGCGCAGCGAGAGGTGGGTGCTCCAGCCACCRCTTTGGGGGTGGACGGATGAGTTTGGGGGCTGCAGCAGGGTGAGGAAAAGGCGCTGCAGGAGGAAAGCAAGGCTCGGCGACCCCCAGCCAGGGTCTGGCCCCCCTTCCCCTGCCCCACGTACCTGCCACCACCTCCTTGGTGGGATGTGCTGCGGGACCCCGGGCAGGGATGGGACCAGGGCTGTGATGCTGGGCTGTCACCCATGCGGGGTGGCTCCTGGGGCTCCCTGGTGACCCAACCCGGTGGTGGCTGATCCCCACCAACTGGTGAGGTCTGAGGATGGGTGTGAGCCCCTGGGGCTCAGCCAGCGCTGCTGGGGACCGGCTGGGGGCTGCCAGCAGCACCAGGGATGGTTTGGGAGGTGGGAGCCGAGATTTGTTTCTCAACCTGATCCAGATTTCCTCAAAGTTTGGAGCCTTTCTTGCCTTTTAGCTCATCTCTGTAACAGCTCAGGGCTTCACCTCCTGGCTCCTGCACCCTCTCCTCGCCGGTGAGAGGAGGACCCGGGTGTCCTTCCTCACCATTCCCATGAACCCTGAGTGCTCGATCCCCACCCAGTGCCAGAAGCGGGGATCAGGGTCCGGCTCCCCAGTTCTCCCCCACCAACCACCAGCAAGCCCCATCCCCTCCTTTGCATTGCAAAGAGGAGACTTCAGCTACGGCCCTTGTTTTGAGAGCCCCTTTCAGCTCCACCACGGACCCTCCTTCACCCCCTTCACAGGGTCTCCCTTCCCCAAACCCCCTTCGGCGTCTCGGTGTCAGCTTTCCCCCGCAGAAGGGGATTCTGTACCCGAGGAACGACGGGAGGAAAGTGGGTTGCGTAGCCGGGTCAYGGGAGAGCTGCCATTATCGCTGCACCTCGCTTAAGCAAGACACGCTGTCCTCGGTGTTGCATGGCACATGGGGACAAAACGGGACCTTAGACCAACACCGGTCGGGGTACGCCTGCCTCCGCGGGCGCAGCATGGCGGGGCCTCCTTGGAGGCTGCGGCGGGGGCGTACGGAGCAAAGTGCCCGGCGGCGTTGATAGACTCAGGCCGTTGCCCTTCCCGCGGGGCCGGCAGCAGATCAGGGTGCTGCGGATGGCTTTGGCCCATCCCTGAAATGAAAAGCTGCTCCGCCTTGGGAAATCATTGCCAGGTTGATCTCCRCTGGGCAGGCGCAGCCCGGCATGGGCCCCGCGTCCAGGAGTGGGATTCATCCGGCCCCGTTGCCGCAAGCCCACACGCTGGTGATGGGATGGAGAGAAAAGAAAAGTAACTCCTCTTGATTTATAAATTTTATCATCACTACGTAAAATTTCAAAACTTCCCGGTTGGTAACCAAGAAAATATAAATATTTTCCTGAAAACTTTCTTTTATCTTTATTTATACTTACTCTCAGTGACAATAAATGATGAACAATACGATGGACCGCTGCATGAAGATGAATGGGGTTTTTACACCCCACYACCAAATCATCCATGTAAGCAAAAATAAAAATATGGTCAAATTGCTTCCTATAACGCTGAAACAAGTAACGTAGATAATAAAGGCAAGAGAAATGGGCTAAGGCCAATCCCCATAGGAATCTTCCTGAAGCCCATGATTGCGGGGTGCAACAACAACGTGAGTCGGTCCCATTGGTAGTTCTGTAACAGCAACAAGGTTTGCTGTTTGTACAGCTCTGGGTTTTCTTGCAGCGCTGATTTGAGATGCAATTCTCTGGCCAATCCCCATCGAGAAGAGGGGGACATACAGGTCTATCACCCTTGTAATCCAGGTACCCCAACAGTAACAAAGCGACTAGCGTTAGGATTAAAAGGAATATGATAAAAAGCCGCAGCGACGTCCAACGACGCCCAGGACAATCCTCGGGGCAATAACTGGGACAATGCCCGGAGGTCTGGGCAAGCAAACTGAGRCCAGGACACTTTATGGGGTTTCCTCAAAAACTGAGAGAAGTCCACCACCTTCGGTGGTACTTCCAGGATTTTTGTCCACAAGAAAGCAGCCCCCGGTAACCCTGTTAACAACACGACCAGCCACGGGGACGTTTCTGATGTTACTATGACAGGTGTACGTTCTATATGTGCAGACCCCCCCTCCTGTTGCGGATGTCCCTGCAGTACCGTGGGATGCTGTTCCAGAGGCYGGGAAGGATAAACCATTCCTGGATGTCACAACAGGCTTTACAAATTTCTTTTGTGACTGGAAACTCCTTGGGGGTGTCTGTTTTACCTTTACCCATGCCACATTGGCTCTGTTGATCACTGCTTGTAATTCTTCCTTGTTTCTTCCATCTCCCATTTCTTGCTTCAGTCTCTGGAACGCTGCCGGATCCAGCACCTGTAAAGAATCTTGAGACCCCACTTCTTGTGCCAGAGCATCCTGGTGGCTTTGCATTAGCACATCCACCCTGTTCCCAGGCAATTCCCTACGGATGGGGGTGGTTGCCCCGGAGGTACCTGCGGTTGAGGTGGTGCTGGAGAAGGTTCCTTCTTCTGTAGTCCAGCAAGGACCTCTGCTGCATCTTGCATCAGTTGGGTCCTTGCCCCAGCCACGTCCAAGTTCATGGGATTTATCAGGTACCCATGATCCCTGAGATACCATCTTCTGTCTTGTTCCCAATCCTGAGATGGAATCTCGGGAATAGTTCCTTGGTATCCTTGTTGATGTTGATACCAATTTTTTGCTGTTTGAAGTTGAGGGGCTAACAGCCCTGTTATGCCTCCCATCCGCAGGCGGTAAGCTACACTCCAAAGTGCAGTGTTTTCCCCAACACTCCCAGGACTTATTACCACCTTTTCCATAAACAATACCAGACTCAAAAAGATTATATAGGTAGTCGTGTATAGCACACATGACCAGACGAAGTAATGATGCCTCGTATTTATTTCTGATGGCACAAAATAATGGCAAATAAGTTGCACTTGGTACATACAAGCGTGCAGGTAGCAGTAAGGACCACCTTCTATCTGGTACGGCTAGCTTACAATTTTCTTCTAGATGACAAGAAGGAGACTGGGGAATTTTCCAGTCCTTATTGAATTTTGATTCAGGATTGTGATATAGTCCTCCAAAGTCCTTAAGGATGTGTAAGGTGGGCTGATCACTTCTTGGGAGATGGAGATCTTTTTCTGTGCAGGGACTTTGAACAACTGCTTCTTTTAGGAGATCTAGATGGAGCTCTTGACCTTCTTCTCCTTGGTCTGTGACAGTGCTCAGGTAAGGATGAAAGAATGGGTGCATTCTGTGGTCTATATGCAGCAGGAGTTCTTACCCACGTTCCATAGGATATTATAAATTCAATAACACAATTGTCCCCAAATTCTAAGCAAGATAAATGGAACCAAAATTGTCTCCTGAGCCTGATACCTAAATTTGCATTTGAATATCGAATAAGTTCAGCAGCTAGACTTTCATCAGGTATTAACTCCAGTATTTTCTGCCCAAAGTTCTCACATTCATAATAGCATACCAGGGCGTTCCTCAAGGCTGTATGATGAGGAGTGTGATGTCAATCTCAGTCTAGCTGCTTTCCAAGACGGGCTTCAGTTGTTGTTACCAACTCCTCCAAAGATGGAAAGATGGCACTACAGAGCCAGCCCCACRCCTGCCTTCGCACGGCACCCTGTGCCCCTCGCACCCCAGGACCCTCACCCTCGGCTGCGAGCATCAAGCTTTTGTTGCGTGGTGGGTTTCGATTTCCATGCACGGTTCTGCGAGGCTTGGTGGAGATGTGCTCCATCTCCCTGGCATCACCTAGGAGCCCATCTTGCCCCTGGTATCTGCTCCAGCAGCAGCATGGCTTCCCTGGAAAGCAAAGCCATGCRGGGAAGATGCTCCTGGCAAAGCCCGAGCTGTTCCCGCTTGTTTGCTTTTCCAAGGGCTTGACATTTCTGACTGTCCCGTCCCCCTGCCACGAGAGCTGAACTTTCCCTCGTTCAGCACAAGCGGCTCCTCGGGAGGACCTGGACGTCGGTCCAAAGTCTCGCATCGATAGAAACCGTTCGCATTTGTTGCTCGTTTATGCTGCCAGAAGCCAGGGGTTGTTAAAACCCGGCCGATCCCTACCCAACACTGCTTTTCCCGTGTTTATTAAGGGCCTCATCCTGCTCAGAGCAAAGTTTTCTCACAACTGGAGGATGTTTTATGCCAACTCTGTAGACCTGGTGCCCTTGGGGAAGGTGTTTCCCAAGTGGCGTTTTGGAGCCATCACCCCTCGCCCTGCTCTCTGGGATGCTCAGCCCCCCAGCTGATGCTTTTCGGACCCTGGCTGGGATGCGGCATGGGGGAACGCCAGCTGCGAGGCACTAAAACTCGCCGGCCATGGCTCCCGGCATCGTTTGAATGATCACGGGCCTCGACCATGTGAGGGGTGGCACGCGGGGTGGCAACAACCCCATGGGAATAGGCTTTCCCCTTCCCCGGCAGGAGCTCAGCTCCCTTCCCTTTGGACGGGGGGGGGTCGAGCAGCCTTAGCCCCCCCCCAACCACTCCACCCTATTTCTGTGGTCCCTGAGTCCCCTGAAGGTGCCGGGGATGCCCCAGGAGGGGGGTGACGGCAGCAGCCCCCCCTGCAAGGGYGCAGCCTATGCGGGATCCTGCACCAGAAAGCGGGGACGGGAGGTCTCGGGGCTGATTTGGGGTGGATGAGCACAGAGGGGGAGAGAAGACCCTGCAACCGGGCTCTTACTTAGCCTGACACAGTACGGCTCCTGGGGAAGGTGCTGGGGACAGTTGGGGCTGGATGTGTCCGGAGGAGAAATGGCTGGGGGTTTTTTGGGGTTTTTTTGTGTGTGGTTTTTTTGTTTTGTTTTGTTTTGTTTTTTTTTCCAGAAAAGTGATTTTTATTGCCTCGTTGCTCTGGGTTTTTACACTCCTTTTTCCCCCCCCTTCTCAAAAAGAGAAACCCAAACACTTGGGTTGCTTGGTTTCTCCATAGGAGCCGAGCTGGAAAGCACGGTGCCCTCGTATCTGCACCTTTTAAACTTTTCCTTTGTTGTTGTGTTGTTGGTTTTTTTTCCCCCCAAGGTTTATCCCTTTTGCCCTTCACTTAATCTATTTGTTTTTGATCCTTCCCTTTTTCTCCCCTGGAATGAGAAGTGCGAGCAAGCAGGAATCTCCTTGTCTCTAAAAATCAGTTTTCATGCAAAATTCAACCATTCATTGGAAAACGGCATTCTCTCATTAAAAAAAAGCCATTGCTTTTAAAAACTAAAACAAACCCCTTGTTTCAGYGCAGGGGATTCAATTTGGGAGAGAGTGTCCTTGCTGTGGGTTGTTTTGGCCCTTCCCCAGCCCCGGCGTGGGGGTCCRGGGTTGGGGTGGCACCGGCGGGACCCAGTCCCTCCGTCCCGGTGAGAGCCGATGCGCCGCGCCGGTGCTGCCCGGGCGCCGTGGCAGAGCATGGCTGACGGCGAGGCTCCCGGCCACCCGCTTGCTCCCGGCAGCCTTTTATCTGCCGGTGGCCCGGTGGAGCTGCCGGCGGGGCTATCGGCGGGAGCCTGATTGGCTCGGCACGGCCTCGCCGTCGCTTCCAGGTTGGCGTTCCTCCTCCCGCAGCCCAGGTAAAGCCTTCCCGCGACCCGGCGCCTGGCCTCCCAGGATTAGCAACTCGCTCCGGCTCGCCTCTGCCTTCAGGTTTTTTTTTTTTTTCCCCCCTTTCCCCTCCCCTTCCTTCCCCCCCACCTTTTTTTTTTTCCTTTTTTTTTTATATTATTTTTAAATAAGATTTGTTTTCCCCCCGGGGGAGCGGGCGCGAGGGGCGTGGGAGGAATGAGCAGCGGGCTGGTGCTGCGCACCCCGTTCCCCGAGGACGCCTCGGCGTTTATGCCGCTGAAGCCCGTCACCATGTCGGGGGAACCCGGCGAAGACGCTCCCGTCTTTGAGGACATCAAACCCCCTGCCCGGCCCCTGGAAAACCCGCCCGACCTGGTGCAGGTAAGGCGGAGGCCGGCGGTTTGCCGTGGGGCAGTGGGAAGGGGCCAGCTTCGCCCGCTCAGGTGCATGGAGGCTGCTAATGCCTCCTGCAAACGCAAGCGTGGATTTTGACTTAATTCTGCTTTGTTTTTCCGCTCTTTGCTAAAACACCTCCGTCGCTTTGTACGCTCGTGCTTCCCCCTCCGCCGTATTTTCTCTTGGGCGTGTTGGGTTTCATTTTTTTTTTTTTTTTTTTTTTTTTTTTCTCTCCTGCCTTTCTTCGAAACGCCCTGTTGCCCGTTTTGGAGGAGATCCTGGGTTTTGCTCGCTCCCCGCTGCCGGGGCTCGGTCCCTCTCCCCCGGTGCCGGCAGGTGAGGGGGTGCCGAGGGGCTCTGCGCCGCCGCCAGCTTCCTGGGAAAGACGTGGGCAATGGGATGGCTGTGTCTGTGCGTGACGGGGGGAAAACAAGAGGTTATTTTCTATTTAATTTTATTATATTTATTTTTTCTGCCGCCAGAGTGGGGAAGGAATGCTCCTTGAAATTCCCCGTTGGCGTGCCCCCCCCGTGCGCGCTGGAGATAAAGACCCGGATAAGCAGCTTCGGGGCTTTGCTGCACGCGCGCCCCTCTTGCACGCCCACCCCTGTCCTGGGCCATGGCAGAAGCATGTTCAAGTCCTGCTGTCCATCCCAGGCAAAGGGGCAAGGCTCCTCGCCGGTGTTTTGGGTGATGGACCCCTCGTCCCACCCTGAAGAGCCTTCAGCTGCTCTTCCTGGTGGGAAAGGGGGTGAGCCAGGCCTGCCCCCACCCCGCTGCCGCTGCTTCGGCCCCTTTTCCCCCCAGAGGAATGGGGCGAGCTAGGGCGCGGGGTGCCCAGCACCGCCAGCGGCTAATGATTAACCCCGCACCCCGTGTCCCCAGCGCCATTTTGATCGGGACGGGAAGGCGGCTCCGGCCCCTCGCTCCACGGCCGCCCCGCAGGGACCCCTTCGTCCCAGCCGCCGTTCCTCTGGGGACCCCCGGGAGGGCATCCCCATGGTGGGTGGCTACGGTTCAGCAAGGGGCAGGGGTTGGGGCTGTGTCTCCGCTGCCTGATTCCCCTCTCCCGGCAGCGCTGATGCCCCAAGGGCCAGTTTTGGGGCTCCGTCCTTCAGAGGGAGGTGGCGAGATGAAGGCAGCGTCTCCATTGCCGTATTTCCATATGATGTCCTGGCGATCTGGCACCCACAGCGGCCGTGAGCGGTGGTCGTGGATGTGGGGGTCAAAATGAGGGGGGAGAGGGCCAGGCAGCACCCTCTTCCTTCCCCTGTGGTGGTCCCGGCTCGGCACCTCTCCCCATAACCCCAGGGCTGTCGGAGCCCCTGCCCCTCTGCGCCAGGTTTGGGTGGGTTATCTGCAGTCGGAGGGTGGGGTGGTGGCTCTTCAGAAAGGTGTGGGTTATCTCCYGTCCCCGGTGCGAAAGGGCGGCAGCTCCCTGTTTGCTCTGGGGGGAGGCCGAGGTTTGCTTTCTCTTCCCCTTCGTAACCCCGGCTGCCGGGTGCGATTAGGCAGTGGGGCTGGTGCTTGCCCCACACCTCGGCCATGGCCGTGGGGGGCGGACGGGCAGCGGTGCCTCCTGGCTTTGGCCAGCCCCGTGCCACCTCTCATCCCCCTCGTGGGGGATGCGGGGAYGCAGAGCCCACCCGTGGTTGGAAACACCTTCATCCCACGACACCATCCTTGCTGCCCTTCAAAGGGAAGAGGGGTTTCTCACCCCGGTTTGGTCCCTGGGGCAATGCCACCCCACCGCCAGTTTGCTCCGGGGTGGAGGCAGCTGAGGGTGGACCTTGGGGGTGGCCGATCAGAGATGTCATCCCTTTGCCATAAGGGGTCCTTTATGGACGACAGGGTCCCTTGGGATGGAGGCTGGAAAGCTGCAGGGCTGGAGCTGAGCACCAGCTCACCCATGCTCCGTGCATCACCCGCTCAGCCCCCAACAGCCACGTCGGGACTTCTTTGCAAACCCACCCAGGGTGAAGCGTTATGGCTGGCAAAACCCTGACAGCCCAGGGCTGGACCCCACGTCTCCCCGGGAGGAGGTTTCCGTGTGTTGGTCCCCTTTCTCTTAACAAATGCCAAAGGCTGTGGTCATTGTAGAAGAGATACTGAAGAAGCTGCCATAGCTGGAGGGTGGAAAAACTGGATGGCTGCACGTCTGGGAAACCTTTTGCTCCGGGAGGGTGTTTATCAAAGCAGTTTGACAAGACTTATGGAAAAGGCTGTGACCTGTCAGGGCTCCAGCACTGGCTATTGCCCACGGGGCATTTCCCGCTGCTCCAGCTCTCCCGACTTCTGTCTCACTGATCTCCAGCAAAGGAAGGAGCAAACTTGCAGCTAATCTCTTTATCTTGCTGGTTGCAAAGTCCCCCCCCCCACCTCCACAAATCGCTTTTCAAACAAGAGTGGAAGGTGGGAGCTATTTGCTGTCGAAAATTTTATTCGATCTGAGTCAGGTGGAAATAGATCCTTTGTGGAGTTTATGATTAGTTTCTCCCTTTTCTCTGCCTTTCCAGCCCCCCTGCCCCAAATAAAAAAACAAACAGAAAGAGAAAAGAGGAGAGAAAAGGGCTTGTGAGAGAAAAGCACTTTTCCTTTCTGATTTGAG
The DNA here is from genome assembly GCA_035582835.1 of Phoebastria nigripes. NCBI lineage: Eukaryota > Metazoa > Chordata > Aves > Procellariiformes > Diomedeidae > Phoebastria > Phoebastria nigripes. Next base: position 18,037 of record JAYKAV010002781.1, read on the forward strand.
TCAGATCGGCCAGAAACCAAATTTTCCCCTTTGAATCTCAAGAGGCCAATGCTAGAAGGAAGGTAAAAAATAATATTAAATGAAACCAAAAGCAAGGCATGTCCAGGGAAGCATTTCAGAAGAGGAGGAGACGTTCCCTTTGCGTGGCTGTCAGGTACCCCCCGATGAGCAAGGGGGCTGGGGGAGCACCGGGGGTCATCTGCTGCTCCCACCTTGCTGCCCTTTGCTCTCCAGGTCTGATAAGCCAAAGCAGCTCCCAGGCACCTTGTTGTTACCTGGGGCTGGGGAACCCTGCTGGGATCATCTGCTGCTTGTCAGACGGGTGACTGTGTCCCTCTGGGCTGGGCTTGACCTCACGGTAGATGAGCTACCCCACTGCCAAGTCCTCTAAGCCACCCCATCCCTCCTGAGCCTCCTGGAGCCACCTGTGGCTTTATGCCATGGTCTCCCTTGGGTGTAAGTGTGGTCCTCAGTGGTGCAAGCCCGATCCCTGCTCTCTTGTGAGAGCTGTCCCTGGGCAGACAGCTGCGCTGATGGGCAGTGAGATGGTGAGAACAGACCCAGGTTTCCATGATCCTGGAGATGTTTCTAGAAGGAAGGTTGCTAGCGTGGTCGGGAAGGAGATGGCACTTACCCTGCTCCTTGCCCAACACGTGCAGGACAGGAGCTGGCTCCCAATGGGCTTCCCTGCAGTTGTGAGGGGCACGAGGTGCTGGTGAGGTGGAAGGAGTGGCCCGCGCTCGTCTCCATAGTTGGGTTTGCTACAATTAAGGGGTGGAGAGAATGGGGGGCTATCAGGGGTGTCAGCCCTGCCATCGCCTGCCGGGTGCAATCGCCTGTCCTCGAGGATTTGGGGAAGGCAGTGCCTGTCTCAACGGGTCATACCGGCCATGGATTCAGAGCTGCTGTCTGACGTTGAAGGGTCACTTGGGTTTGCAGCAGTGTTCAGTGAGGTCAGGACCCGGTGAAGAAGCTGCTGGGAAGAGAGATGGACAAAAACCACAGCCTATCCCCTGGTTTAACCCCTTGCCTACCTGTATCTGGAGCCCCAAGGGCAGTTGTGTTGAGGCTGGTGAGCACCCAGTGGGGACAGGGGCTGTCACGGGTGACGAAGATCCTGGTGAGCGTGGCTGGGGATAGCCCCAAGCCAGCTCGTCCTTCATTGCCTCCCTTTCCTTGGGTGGGCTATGCTGCTGCAAGCTGAGAAACGGTAGCAAACAGCTGCCCTTGTGTCCTCTAAGCCCAGTTCCTACCCCACATGCAGTTTCTCACCCMTGTGCTTGGCGCACCTCCCTTCTGCCCTGCCCGAGGGCTGGGCGGGGGGCTCGCATAGGGAGAAAACAGCTCCAGCATCTGGGAGGTGCTTGAACAGATTAGATGGTATCAGGATGGTGCTGTTCCCCGAGAGCTTTTCCTGGCGCTTCAGATCCTCAGTACYGTGAACGGCATTTCCCAGACCCTTTCAACGGCGTGGACATAGGTGCTGTGGTGTTCCTCTGACTTTATTCTGGCAGGGACTTTGCTTCTGGTGTCACAGGAGAAGCTGGGCCAAGCATTTTCAGGTGTGCTCCAGCTTTCTGGACAATGCAGGAGCTGTTTCAATCCTGCTCTGTCCCTGCGGGGCTCTGTGTACTGTGTCCTGCATCTCATGGGTCTGAGCCCCTTTGGCTACATCCTTGTCATGAATGTGGCTGCGCTGGGGTGATGACTACACGGTGGTTCTCTCTTGGACCAGGGTGATGACTACATGGTGGCTCTCTCTTGGACCAGGGATGGGCTTTCCTGCTCCCCGGTGGTCCAGCATCGTGCACAGCCCAGTTGGAACCAGGGTGATGGGTCTTGCTCATACAGATGTGGTTTGCATCGGGGCCAGGAAGGAGTCCGGCTCCACTTTATTTATTAGTAGAGATGTAGAAGTCCACAGCACAGCTGTCAAGGAGTGATTCATTTCCTTGGGCTGTCAGGAGTTGCATGCAATAAATGAATTCAGCTTTTCTGCAGGGAAAGGGGAGATGGTAGCTTTGGAGTTTTGCTCTAGACTTGTAATAAGATGTTGACAGCTTGTCGTGGCTGGGCGTAGCTGAGCCCGGGCATCTTTCTGCAGGGTGCTCAGAGAGGACTGAAAATATTGTGTCCTCTCCCCCGGTCCTCCTTGTGCCAAGCACACTCAGGAGAAGAAGTTCACACCGCTGAATGTGGCCCCAGGTATGCGGACACCACAGACACGAGCTCAACAGGGCAGTGTCTGTTTTCAAAGCTGTGCCCATGTTTGAGGACAGGCTTTGAGCTCGCGGTGTTGCAATGTGAAGGTATTCCCCTGCCTATCTCTGCCGGCTCGTGACGGTGCAAGGGGACTACCCAGGCTTTGCACCCCCACGTGTCGGACAAGCCGTGATTCACAATCCTGGCAGGAGCCGTGTGCTGCCTTCAGTCCTCACCCATCCTTCACTCCACCAGCTGAGCAAGGAGCTGAGCTCAGGCCTCTGCCAGGATCCCACATTTACAACTGTGCAAGCAGGCGTGGAAACGGAGCAGGCTGKTGTGATCTGCTGAGGATTCAGAGACTCAGTCCCTTCTTCCTCTTTCTGAGCTGCTCGGTCCATGTAATGTGCTTTTGTGGGCAGTGTGAAGTTGCAGTTCTTCACTCCCTCTTGGGTGGCTGGGATGTTCTGCCCTCTGGGATCCTGGCTTTGCAGAAGGGTTCAAAAATGTCCATGCGTTCCGCAGAAGTGTGCAAAACGCTGTGCAAAATTCATTTTCAAAGGGTGCCAGCAGCCTGTGCAGGCTCGAGGGGTGTGCAGAAACAGATTGGCGATACAGAGATGTCAAGTTAAAGGCTGGGCAAGGAGGAACGGGCTCACTTGGTCCCTCTCAGCACAAGTCAAGATGGTGGGTTGGCAGCTGRTGTGGCTGAGCCCTGCGTGGCCTCTGGCTAGAGGGATCTCAGGAGGGAGGGATCCTTTGAGGCTGTTTTGCTTTGGGATCCGCTGAAGCCTGATGCTTTCAGGACCAGCCTGCAGATTGGCAAGTCTGATGGGCTTTCTGTCTGGCAGGTGTCTGCAGGGCCATGGGACATTAAGCTTGAGTCCCCAGAAGGGATGAATTTGTCCCTCTACTCTTGCAGGAAGACCCTCAGGGACAGTCCGCAGGCAGGACGCCTGCCTGCCGCAGCCCTGCGTCAGGGTGGTGGTGGTGGGCTCATTGCAGATCAGATCCTGTTGTGGGAGCTTGCTACTGCTAAGCAGGCTTTGGACAAAACCGGTGTGACCGGTGAGCCAAAGACTGGGAAATTTGGGAGATCTCAGCCACGGTGTTTGTTATTTTATTTTTCTTAATCCCCCAAACCCACAGACTTCCCCGTGTCTGTGCGGGTGTGCACGCAAGCGCTGCTGGAAGCAGACAAGGTGTAGGATGAAACGGCTTGGCCGAACTTTGAGCTTGCTGGAGCACAATGGCTTTGTCCGGGTGGTACAAAGGCTGATTGTTCTGCCTGGGGGAAGTTTGGCTCGGCAAGGTGGGGAGCGAGAGAAAGGGACAGCGCTGAGAAAGAAAAAGATTACAGGTGTGCTGTTCCTTTTCCTCCTGCGCAGCCCTCGCTGGAACCTGTTTTCCACTTGCCGACATGGGAGAGGTTGCAAATCAGCTAGAAAAGCATGTTGTTGGGTTGGTTTTTTTTTTGAACACTGAAAAGGCAGGTATTTAAGGGAGGAAATGAGCAGGGGACTCCGACTCCATAATAAATGCAACGGATTTCCCTTTATCGCTCTTCCTGAACGGTCTGTGGGAAGCAAACACAGTCATCTGAAATCACTCATGAAGGTCTAGGGTAGTGCATTTCTGGCCGGTGCATCATCAACTGTGAATTTTCCCCTCTCAAACCTGTTTGGTCAGCTACCTACGCTATTTTGTTCTCGTTCCCTGGTCCAGTGAGTTCTTTTATCTAACCCATCCACTGCAAATAATCACACTTACGACCGTCTTGTTAGCTGAGCCCCTTGATTAGAATATTTGCTTTTCTTGTGCTCCATTGGTGAATTACATGAGTCACAGGGTACAGTTGGTGTTTGGGGATTGGATAACTAATGTTTACAATTCAGATGTTCTCAGAACTTGAGCTAGCATGAAAACTCTCAAAAAACCCCCATGGGCTGTTTACCACATCAAAGAGGTTCAGCCCCTTCCAAGCTCAGATTGAAACTCAAACAAAGAATCTTTCATTAAGTTCAGAAATGCTTGGAGAATTCTTTGAAAATTATTATTTTTTAATTTTTTTTTAATGTGATGGGGACCTTCAAGTTTCCACCAAGGACAGGATTTGCAAGTATTAAAATGCATTTAATGACCTTGCTCTTTGTAGTATTTCCAGTACAAGCAGGAGAAGAGAATGGCAAGAAATTGGTCCCAGTATAGCTGGTCCGAAAACACAAGTACTTATCACTTGCAGGAGAAAAGAATATTATCCATCCATTTCTATCACGTCTATCATGTCTATCACGTCTAAGGCAATTTGTTTCATGAATCTGAACCCATCCTGGAGAGGGCAGAGATATGTGGGTGCCTACTCACCAGCCAATCCAGCCCATCATTTTAATGCTGCCTGTACAASGTTATCATTTTCCATTTTGCTGCTCCTCAAGGACAGTTTAGGGAGCTGATCCCAGGGGTGGCTGAATGTATTCAAATGAAAATCCTTCTCGCAATGAATAGAAGGTTTGATGGTGTTCTCTAAAATGTGGAAATGATCCAAGTTTGTTAAATTGAATGGAAAAATTGGGGCATCTCCCCTTCCCAACTGATCATTCAAAATGCTGTTGGTTTAGAACATAACGTTTCATTCTGAGCAACTTTCAATATTTGCTGTTTTTGTGGTTCTGTGTCGTGCTTTTGGGAGAACTCAAAATCATTAGCTTGGCTGGCTGTTTGACATCACCTCTGGGACACGATGAGTGTCACAGCCTTCGCGTTTCCCAGGGGCTGGCAAGCCCCAGGCTCCAAAATGCTCTGTCTGGAGCTTCTCCAGGGCTCGGTGCCTTCTCCACAGGAACTGTCAATTGCCTGTTATTGGCCTGTGCCATAATCAGTCTCCCTTAATTAACAGCAATTGGCAATTCATTTCTATACAGGGAAAATGTGGAAAGAGAGGTTTTAAACTGAAGGGAATGGATCTTGAGGAAACTCTTTGAGGCTTTCTGCTCTCAGGCTAACAGAAGGACCCTCCTAGCAGCACAGATGCTAGGAAATACATAGGGTAGCACGCATGGCAGAAGGGGCTGCAGCAGGCGGACCTGCTCTAACGTCCCCCTCTGGTCCCTGATTCTGGCAGTATCTTCTTGGCCTTGTACTGTGCTAGATGCTGTGCAAGCTTGGAAGAAAGAAGTTGGCCCAAAGACCTACTCTTTCAAACACAATGTTTTCACCTGCCTTAGGGTTTGTTTTGTTTTGTTTTTGCTAACTGGTTTGGTGAGGAAGTTGAGGGCCACAAGGACGGTGGGATTTGCTGTCCGCACGTGAAACCTGACCTTGCTTTTCCCAGATGTGCACGGGGTATCGGGTCTGCCTTGYGCGTTGTACTGGGAAGAACAGACTTTTTAGCCTGTTTTATCGCTTGCTGAATGCCAGGAGGACTTCACAAGCCCCAGCAAGCAGCGGATGACTCACTCTGCCTTTGTCAGACCCTGCCCTGGGAATGTGCTTCTTTTCTTCTGATCGGAGGAGGCGAGGTGATGAGTGTGAGCTCTTAGATGGTTTGAGTGAGGCAGAATGAATCCCATCCACAATGCAGCTGCGGAAGCTCCCTGTGAGCTCTCTAACAGCCTCTCCCATGTCACGCTCGGTTCAGGACCTGCGGCACGGATGTTAACCACAGGGGAGCTGGAAGGCTCAAGGACAAGCCCAGTGTCCTATGGCCATGCAATAGCTAGAAAAAGGTGGATAAATTCCCCAGGTCATCCTGGGGAATGGTGACATCTGAAAGCCTCCATCTTCTCAGATTCAGGGGAGAGGGTGTGCTGGAGCAGAAGCTGCAATGGAGGAGAAATGGAGCTGTAGGTGGGCCTGCTTTKAGTTGATGGTACCAGCAGGGGCTGCGCGGGCATGTATGCATGCATAAACCGGGGGAACGCTTGAGCTCCTGCATGTTTTGGCTGGGGCTGAAGTAGCTCCAAGCCTCCTGATCTTCCAGGAGTTGAAATAATATTAGATCRTTTCATCTTTCCATAAAAACCATCCAAATGGCTGTACCAGCTCACACCAAAAGCCTACCCAGCTCAGCCTCCTGCCTCCAACAGTGGGTGCCCAGTTAGCTTGACGGAAAACCTCCAGTTGGCTTTGATGGGCTTGACCCCAGCCTTTGCTGAGCAAGAGCAGCTCAGAAATAGAAAGCTGTGTACGAAGGCATGACTCCCTTAAGTCCTCATGTCCTCCCCTCCCACATTTTAAGAGAGCTGTGCTCCTGCCGGGGCAGAGCGGGGAGCAATGGGTGAGGAGAGAGGGCTGTCCCCATTTCCCCGCCTGCCTTCGGGCTCCATCCARTGCCGAGGTTGTGCGTGGTATATCTGCAAAAGGTGAAACCAGTGCGGAGATACTCTAATGTCAACCTGGGACACCCCACCCCAGTCTAGACCTGCCTAAGGCCAGATGTTCAGTAAGGCCTAGAGATGGTGCAGCTGGGTCAGAGCTTTCTCCAAGCTCAGTRTCTCCAAGGTCTACCCTGCTAGTTATTCTTCAGTCCATTTATAGCTTTATTTTTTGAAAGGTTTCTGCTTGCTCTCTTAAAGCCCGCTGGAGCCTGGCTGCTCCAAACTGCTCCTCTTCCAGGCACTTGACCTTGGAGCTGGATGAGGGTGTTTTTCCTGGTTTCTTTGGCCTTTGGGATTGCTGACTGTAGTGGCATGATTTCTGTGATAAATAACCAAGGTAGATTGCCTTTGAGTGAGTCTTTATCAGTTGTTGGAGGAAAGGAATAGCAAACAGTCAGCAAGTCTGCTGGAAATGTTGCTGCCTACTGGCTCAGCCAGAGGCCAGCCAACCTCCCAGCTGCCCGCATCTGCCTTGATGGTGACTCTTGGCCTCAGGGAAATTCCTTGTTTCTGAGAGGTCATAATTACCTTGGGTAGCTCAAACACAAGGGCAGAAAAGAGTACCAGAATAACCCTCCAGAGCAGTGTGGCTCAGCTCCTGGGCCATCCATGAGCTCCTGGCAGAAACCTGGAGAAAGGGTTTATCTTTGTGGCCTTGTCCTGCTCCAGGAGCTGCTCTTGCAAGTGGAAAGATGTGAAAGCTTCAAGATGGAAAGCTGGTGGGATAGATCACCTCTGGCAGCCTTCTCCATGGACCCCAGAGAGAGCTTGCACAGAGACTTCAGCTTAGATGCTCACTTTCCAGGTAGCCAAAGGTAATGAAGATGAATCTTGCCCCACTGCATGTAATGCAGACACAGCTGAATGCTTCGAGGGCAGCACTAGTGTCTTGGAGTTGCTCCTAACCTCTTCGAGATAGAGCAAGCAGAGGAGTCCACCTGGGGCCTTCTGCAGCCCAGCACTCCCTTATGTAAGCACGGAGTTCGGCTCTGCTGCCTGCAACGGTGCTTTCTTATTTACAGCAGCTAAACATTTGGCCCTGTGTGTACTTGGAAGGAAGAGCCCCGGGGGTTTCTTTGCTAATCCCGTTTTGCAGAGAGTTCCAGAAGACTTGAGGAACAAACAGAAAATAACGTCGATCGAGGTCAATATCAAAACCAAATGATCAGAGAAACAAATATTTACTCAGGTCAATATTTAACTAGGAGACAATAAATGCTGATATTGAACCAAATCTGTATATAAATATGGTCTATTTATAATGTGTCCCTTTAAAGGGGTACTGCCAGGTACTTGCCATGGTTTTTGATTGATGATTATCCTCCCCATTGTTTGCTGATTCCCCTGGAGGCTGGAGTTTCATGCAGGTGCATGTATGAGAAAGAGGCCATACTGTGTAACCCCAGGGCCCGGACAACAGGCGCAACCGTTGTCCCACGCATGCCTGTGCTCAGGGAGGGTCCCTCTCCCCGAGGAGGGGTCCCCCTTGCACCTGGAGCGGGTGCCCTGCCGTTCCCCCATCCCCCACGTCACAGGCTTGTGCTGCTGGCTGACCTGCACAGGCAAAGCTGGCATTTTGCTTGCACCCCTCTCCCGAAAGCTCTTTGCATCAGTGCCCAGCACAGCATTGCGGCTGGGGCTGGCTGTGAGCAAGAGCCTGAGACCCAGCTGGGAAGGGGGTAAGCGGGCTTGATGCCTCCCAGCATGGCAGAGCAGGATGGGGGGGCTGCGGCCAGGCAGGGGCTAGCGCAGGGCTCCAAGCTGCCAAGTACTGAAGAAACTCCCTTCCCTGAGCCCTTTCCCCCCCAACCGCTCCCTCTGCCAACTTTACAATCTCATTGCCTGTTTAGCAAACATTGATTTCTCTCCTTGTTCTCTGCTGCTGCCCGTGTGGTGACAACATCTGATGTTTCTATGGCAGTTTGTTATTTATCAACTTCAGATTAGAAAGCGTTTAATCATGGGAAAGACACGTCCCGCCTCCTGCCTCAACAGCCTGCAGTGCCTAGTGCTCTTCTAACGATGCTCATGGTTAATCGCTGGCAAAATGGCACGGTTGGCTCAAGCGCCGTTTTTTTCTGCGTCCTCCCAAGAAATGTTCGTCTTGGACTCTGCGTGTATTGATYGGTGTCCTGATAATGCCTCACCCTGCCTTTGACGATATCTGAAAGAGGGATAGAGGTCTCCAAGGCAGGAGGTTCCTGCAGGATTTATGAAAATTGGCAGATGGTAGAGGGGGAAGACTCATGTCAGTGCCTATTAGCCACAGGAGAATCCACTCTGGAGGAAGCTGGGAGAAGCAGGGCTTCATTGTCTGCTTTCTTCATCAAGCAACTGGATTGCAGGGCTGGTTTTTTTGATGATTTCACAGTGCTGGGTGCTTCACAACATACAGCTCTTTCAGAGGCTGCTGAGGTTATCTTGCCCTCCAGGGAATTTCGGTCACCAGCTCCCAGGTTCGGATGTGCCAGTGCTGAGTGTAACACGGTCCTGCTGGTCCAGTGACACAAACTGGTGTCCAATGGCCTTGTCTGGAGCAGACAAAGTGCTCGTTCTAACCCCTTTCCTTTTCCTGCTTGGTTTTTTTGGCTTTCTTTTCTCTGGCAGGTTGAAAAGACCCTCCTCTGTGGTCAGAAATAGATACTATGACTTTGAGGGGAAAATACAGCAGGAGTTCAGTGCTTTTATTGTATGAAAGGCTATTCTTATTGGCTTTCCCTTCCTGGCCAAACCAAAGATCCCAGTTTGGACACCTCTAAACTCATCGAAGTTTTATTGATGTCTGCTTTGCCTGTATTTCCCCTTTGCTCACTTTTTGCCTGAGCTAGTGACCTATGATTCCTGTGACGGTTGCTGGAGCCCTTGTCAATGCAGTTGGTGGAGTCTGGGACATGCCCGCCTCCAGACCTTGTATCTCGTCCTCATCTCCGGTGGTTGCAGTGATGGCATTGCTAGTGACTGTAGGGGAAACTGGGCCACTGAACCCACTAAAGACCTAGCGGCTCTTCAGCTAAAAGGCCCTGGAGACTTTCTCCATCAAGTCACAGTGGGTATCTCTCTTGCGGTATTGAGATGAACTGAGCTCCCTGGCTATGTGATAAGTTCAGTCCTTCTCAAAAAGGCAAGAAAATGGTTAATTCCCTGCCTGTGGCTGGCAGACAGGGAGGAAGGGATGGGCTGATCATTCCAGGTCATTGCTGTCTCATGTGAGACCACCGCAGCGTCCYCAGCTGCCCTCTCCGCAGTCGCCCCAGGCAGGGCTGCAGCCTGGGACCTGCAGGACACACTTGGGCTGGCTGAGGAGTCTGCAGAGACCCAGCAGCTACGGGGTTTCCTCCTGGTGGGGCCCACTTTGCCCTCAATTGCTTCCTTTGTATTTGTGCTGCTTACCATGGCAGGTCTGGAATGCAGACGGCTGGCAAAGCAGAGGGTTTTCTTGGTCTCCTGGTGTGGTTGACCCCAAAATGAGGGATCCAGCAGCTGGACCACCACTTGCAGGCTCAAGCATTACCAGTGAAGGAGCTTGGCTGAAGTATGCAGGTGCTTCTGAAGCTGTTTCTTCCAGTTGATGGGGGTGATGGGACACAGCTTTCAACCCCCAAACCCCTGTAGCTCTGACCTGGAGATTTCACGTTCAAGCATCTCCTCATGCTTCCAGGCATGAAGACCACATGGAGACCAGTGGTTCTCCAGGGATGGCAGCTCTCAGCATCCCCAGCCTGTTTGGCACCTGTCTTCTCAAGGCCATGTGGCCCTGTGGTCTATTGTGGCCTCGCAAGGAACATCCTCCATTTAGATGCAACTGCCAGAATATGAACACCCCGAAGATGGGAAAACTGTGTCCATTGAGTTGGTTTTGCTGGTTTTCTGTGAGAGAGGGAAGCCTGGGCTGCTTTCTAGACTGACCAGCCTGACAATGCATGCATGACCCCAAACCGGGAGGACGAGAAAAGGCTTTACCACAATCTTGTTGAACTGGAGAAATGGTAGAGGTTAGGATGAAACCTAGTGGTTGTGGAGGAGAAAATGGGCACACTGGAAGCAAGCAGGCAGCACCAGCTGCAAGAGAAGGATGTGGAATGAAAATGGGGCACAGGCTGACACTGAACCCACAGAAGCCAGATAAATACTGTTTTGGGATTTGGAGATAACTCTTCCCCTTAACTTGGTGCTGGAGGACTGTGGTCTGTTTTGGGCACTGACCTTGGAGAAAGGGTCTGGGTGAGAGATGTGAGAAGTGCCCTCAGCCCTCTGTGGAAAGCTGGGGGGAATCGAGGCAGGAGAAGAGAGGCGTGCAGGACATTTGCAAACACGCTGTAGTGCATACAGGGAATGATAAAGGAGATTTAAGTCCTGGCAAAATCTTTCCACCTTGGAAATTGCTTAGCACAGGAATGGGCTAGCTGAAGGCAAACTGCAGAGGAGGTCCCTGGGGACTCTGCTGCCGGGGTGGCTGGGGTACCTGCTCCTGTGCCTGAGGAGGTGGGATTCCCCCAAGTCCTCTGTTTGTAGGAGCCTGGCAGTGGTGTGATGCTGAGAGCTTCACCTCGGGGGGGCTGGATCTAGCTCGCGGTGCTGCCACACTTCTGTCAGGAAGCACGGTCTGGCTGAGCACTGGTGGTGTGGCTGAGGCTCTTCCTGGGGAAAGCTTCTCGTATCCTTGCTCTTGCAGATGCCATGGCACAGGGAGCTTGTTAGATGTTGGGCAGAGGAGAGGAGTTGTGCCTGAGGCCCTGGSCATGCAGCTGGGCATGGTATCTCCTGGCTATCACAGCATCTCGTGGTGGGTGCCCATTCCAGGGAGGGGGTGCTGGGGCTTGGCACAGCCCCAGCCCCAGGTCTGCACTGAAAAAAGCTCATGCACGACTTGAGTGAGTGAGTGTTGCGGGCTCAACCCTTGATGCCTGCTCCGGTGGTTTCCAGCCTGTTCCCAGGKCACAGCATGAACGTTTCTGCCTAAGGTAGCCTTTGTAGATGGGAACCCCATGGCATCTGGGAGAACTTACTGGTTTGACTGGGCTGGAAATCTCTGAAGGTCTTTGCACTGTGCCTCAAAGCCTCCTCTGGAGAGCTCTGTATTTCTCAGCTATCTTTTCTTTCCCCGTGAGAAGCCCAGAGCTCACCAAACCTTGCAGCCAGGCCAAGCTGCTGCCCAGATTCACCAAGAGGCTGTCCTCCTTGGGCAAGCTCCAAACGCYGTGGCAGATCCCGCTCTGCCTCTCGGCGAGGATTAAGACATAAAAACAGAGACTGGCTGTGTGAGCTGGGAACCGAGTCCCTGCTCATCCCTGCAGCGGGCTGCTCTGTCCCTCCTCCCACCCCCATCCGGGACTGGYGATGTTAAACAGGAAAAAAAGACCCAAAAAGAAAAAGAAAAAAAAAAACCACAAAACCCTGTTAGCGAGAAGGTGATGTCAAGGCACAGCCGGCTCCGCTCCCACCTCTGGGCAGGAGGAAAATGGAGGTCATCCCTGCGCAGGCTGAGCCCTTGCCTGCTCTTCTTGCAGCCTCTGAACCCCCATCCCTGTTTCTGCACGCGAAGCCTGGATTTGGGAGCCTGTGGGAGGTGGGCGGCATTCCCCTGTGCCGTGGCCCCGGGCCGGGGGGCCGAGGGGTTCCCCCCACCAGGCTGGGGCAGCCAGGGCACAGGCCCTGGGCAAACATGGCTCCCACCTAGCCCCGCCCACAGCGGAGCTGGCCACGCCCACAAGGGGGGCATTGCTCCTTCCACTTCAGGGCTGGCTCCACCCCCTCAGTGCTGGTCCTCCTGGCCTGCAGGGGGCGATGCAGAGGCAGGGGGTGCTCTGGCCTCGTGCTGCCTAGCAACCGACGGCAGGCAACCGTCGTCTGCCTCCATGTTCGGGGGGTGCCGGGCGGGAGGAGGCGCGGGCGATGGCGGCGGGGACAGGGTGGGCAGCTTGAGGCCCTGGGGGCTGTGAGGGGCCGGGGAGGGGGGGGTGGGGAGGCCCTCCGTGGCGGGGGTGGTTGGGGAGGCCTGTGGGGGGTGGCCAGGCCTTGGGGGAGGTCACCCCACTAACCCAGCCCTGTCTGCCCCACAGCTGCACCCTATGAGGATGGAACAGCGGATGCCGCCGCTCATTCTCGAGGTGAAGCGCTTTCCTCATTCCTCCCTCTGCCTGGTTCTGCCCCCGTTGGTGAGAGGTACCGCTAAAGCCCCTAAGAGATTGAGCTGGGACTTCCCCCTACCCACCCAGCCCTAGTGCAGGCCACCCGGATCCACTGGCGAGGACATGGCGGCACCTCCGCTCCCTCCTTCCGCCCCCGCCGCCAGCCGGGGTGCGTTCCTCCTGCTTGTGGTGTCTCCATCTGTGCAAGCCACCCAAGGCGCCTGTGTAGCTACCTCCTTCGCGGCTTGTGTGTCTCCACTAACTGGATCCTCACCAGCTGTGAAAGGAGCTGTGAGTGACAGCCAGATAGAGACACCTGCACTCAGGACACTTGAGTGGGATCCCACCCAGACATGTCAGCACTTAGTCATCCCAATTGTGCTGACCGTGGGCCGAGGAGTTGGTTTTGGATAGAGCATTGGCTGGGAGGCACTTAGGGAAATGCCTTGGTGTTGGGTGTCAGCACCCAGCATGAGCAGTGCCGGAGCAGACTGGGATTGCTAGGTGTTTCTGGGCCACAAACAAGCAAAGTGCCCCTTTCTCCCTCTTTGAAGGACGCTGGGGCCCTCAGGGTCGTGTGGGACCTGTGACACAATCAGCAGCGTTATGACAGTCTGGATTCCAGCAGAGTGGGGCCCTCACCGTCCCAGTCCTGCACACGTCAGTGGGGCTGCAGCTACAGACAGGGCCGGTAACCCTTCCTGTCCGGTGAAAGCCCATTGCTTTTGCTCTGCTGACCGGCTGCCCCTTAAGACCCCCTTTCCCCAGGACCCTAGGGCTGCTGAGGATCAGAAGTGGATTTATCAGGCTTTAATGGAATGACAGGAAGAAGACTTTGCTCTGCAGGTAGGGGTGGTTATGAGAGAAAAAGAGGCTGGGAGACACCGAACAGGGGGGCAGGCAGCAGACAGGGGGACTCTGGCTGAGAATGCAGGTTTTGGATCTGAAATTAGGGCCCTCCGTGCCTTTCTACATTTCATATACCTGCCTGGTCACCTGCCATACAAGGCCTCACTGGAGTTGTGGGGGGGAGACCTTCCCTTGGGAACTGAAGGTGAGAAAGTTAAATGCCAGAGATAAGGGAAGTGTAGAAGTAAAAGGCATCCAACACCTTCCCCCTGCCCCCACTCCTGGCAAGTGGGTCATTTCATTGCTCAGGTATGTACGGCATTCGGAGCCTCTGGTACTACCTAGAGCAAGCTGACTCCCAAGGGTAACAGTAATATGCCAGTGTGGGTGCAGAGGGCAGGAACACGCAGGGTTCAGCTCCAAAGCTTTGGCGTGGTTCCCCCTCRGGCAGGAACCCAAGCTGGACACTGCAGGGGGGAGCAGAGAGGAAATCGGGGTTTTGGACCAGTCTGCAAGGACTGAGTTGAGGGTCTCTGGTTCTCTTCCCTGCCTCCTGCTGATGCCTTAGCTTTGGGGTACGCCTGAGCAAGGGTTTCCTCACTGGAGCATAGGGCGGGTGTTGCTGGAGGCAGCGCTGCCTTGAGCAGAGGCAGTTAGGTGAGGATGTGACACAAAGAGAGCTTGTAGCGCCAACACATAGCTTCCTTTAACGAGGCCAGGGACTTTTCAGGGCCTGCATATTCAATGAGGACGGATAGGATTTACAGCACAGTGTGTACACACACCAGTGCAGCGAGCACAGCATAGAAAACACAGTCCCAGTGCAGTATGCTTGGTTCCATGCAGCGTAGCACTTCCAAGTCCAGCTGCTCTGAGCTTCCACCCATGTAGAAGAGGGTGTATTTGTGGCACGTACCTGTATTTGGGTGGAAGCCAGCTTACCCATGCGTTGCCAGTATGGCTTGCAGAGGTGCAAAGGCTCTTTGAATTAGCTGGTAGCACAGGTGATATGTTTTGCCGGAAAGGGCGAGGAAATCTCTTGGGTCCTGTCCAGCTTTGTTAAGAGCAATGAAGTTGCAGCAGGGATGACTTTGGCCCACTGCACTCCCGTGACATAGTTCAGAGCTGTAAAACCCTCGGCTCAAGCGTGCAGGGTGTGGGGCGAGATCAGCTTGCTCTCCTGAAGTGCGCTGTAGGCTCTGCCAGGGAAACCTGGTGGTTTTGCCAGCTCCTCTACATATGAATGAGTCTACGAGGGCTTTGCAATGAGCTTGACACATGGATAACCACATAATTAAAGGCTGTAGCTTTATAGAAGAGCATTAGCGCTGGTATCTGTAACCACAAAGAGCAGAACTTGAGTCATCAAATGCCAGGGGATGAATTTCCTAGCGGATTGCTCCATCAGGTTGCTGAATTATTGGGCCTGGATCCAGTGGGATGCCGCATCAGACATGAACCAGGAGGGGAAGAAACCTGGCAAGCAGTGATTGTCTGAGCTAAAGGTCCTATGAGCTTGGAGGACCCAGACTTGTAAAAACAGCTCTACAAAACTAGAACTAAACCAAAGGTTAGGTGAGGGCTGAATCACTTTRCCAAGACAAGACAGTAATAGTGTGCCTGGCAGTTTCCATTTTAGGCTCATGGTCCACTGAATTAGTGGCCACATCACTTAGATTTMTAGGGCTATAGCCCAAATTATTCTCAATTAATTAAAGATACTGTCCTAGAATATTCTCAGTTAATTAAAGATATTGTCCTAGAATAACGTGCAATACATCTCAGGCTGTTGAGTTTAAAGGAGACCAGAGTCAGCATGTCTAAGGTGGGCTGCAGATCCAACATGCCCAAAGCGTGAGGCTGACTGGAGCAGAGTTTCTGATTTCATCCCATTTCTAGTGTTAAATTCTCTTGTTTGTGTGACCAAAGCTTGTACCTAAAGCTTGGCTTTTCTTTATCAGGCTATATCTCTCTCATAACTGCATCCTCTGCCTGGCTTACCCTTTGTTATCAGTGCAGATAGGTAGGAGGGAAGTGGGACAGAGGACAGTGATTCACTCCTGGGGAGTCTGTGGCTGAGTCAGAGACTGAAGCTAAATCACCGCAGCCTGTGACTCCGGGGCCGTTCTTGCTGCTCTCTCGATTTCCTGCTAGCTTAAGTACTTGTTGAACGCTAGACTCCCACCACCAGTGTGTCAAGGTCACTCTTCACAAGTTCTCGTCTGTATTTTTTGCCGTAGGCACGGTCCGAAATGGATAAGTACCTTTCAAATGAGGTGCCACCCATCCCAATGATACCAGACAAGAAGTACCGTCGGGAGAGCGCCTCAGTGGTGGATGAGTTCTTCTCCACAGAGAARCCCACTTCTACGCCATACAGCGTGAACATCAATGTGATTCTGCCAGACACGACGCACCTGCGCACTGGACTTTACCGGCCACCCAAACCCATGACGCCATTCCCACAGATCAAAACAGAGCCTGGCACCAGCTTCGCCCAGCCCTGCTCTTCTGCCTCTGGCTCCACACAGACCCTGCCCGACTTCACCAGTGTCTTCAGCATGCCCCAGTCAGTGGCAGTGAACAACATCTTCATCAAGCAGGAGATGCCCTCTGAGATCCCCTTATCCACTAATCCACAGCAATCCCAGCTTTACCAGATGCCTCTTGGCAATGGAAGCGCTGACATTACCACTCTGACATCCTCCTCCAACAGCACCACAGCCATCAACAGTCTCAGTGGTGTCACCATGTCCACAGGTAACACCATGTCCAGTGTGGTCCACAGACCTGTCCAGCCAGGAGGGCCAGTTAAGCAGTACCCACATGTCTCCCAGGGACAGGGAAACTTCAACATCTCAGGGCAGTTCTATGCTGTTCCAGGGGTGAACCTGCCCCCTTCACCCCCCAACTCACAGCCTGGCAGCCCAGAAAATCAACCCGAGCTCATCAACACCATCTCTCCCCCACCATCCTATGAAGCCACTTTTGGACTGAAGTTGGTCCAGTCATCCCAGGTCCCCCCAGTCCCCAATGGCCTTGGGACCCTCTCCCAAGGGCACATTGTCATGCAGCCCCCCAAATACAACAGACGCAACAACCCTGAGCTGGAGAAAAGGAGAATCCATCACTGCGATTACCCAGGTATGCTCACAGTTGATGTACTGCCTTGGCTTTGGCAGGGGGCGGGGGCGGGTCTCTTCTTGACACACTGAGGCTGGGGGCTGCCTTGGGCCTCCGCAGGAGTTGAATCTGAAATCACTTTGTCTGTCTGCGTGATGACAGACATCATCACTACAAGAARGACATTGAGGTGCTGGAGCGTGTCCAAAGAAGGGCAACGAAGCTGGTGAAGGGTCTAGAGCACAAGTCTGACGATGAGCAGCTGAAGGAGCTGGAGTTGTTTAGTCTGGAGAAAAGGAGGCTGAGGGGAGACCTTATCGCTCTCTACAACTACCTGAAAGGAGGTTGTAGCGAGGTGGGGGTTGGTCTCTTCTCCCAAGTAACAAGTGATAGGATGGGAGGAAATGGCCTCAAGTTGCGCCAGGGGAGGTTTAGATTGGATATTAGGAAAAATTTCTTCACCGAAAGGGTTGTCAAGCACTGGGACAGGCTGCCCTGAGTCACCATCCCTGGAGGTATTTAAAAGACGTGTAGATGTGGTGCTCAGTGACATGGTTTAGTGGTGGACTTGGCAGTGCTAGGTTAACAGTTGGACTTGATGATCTTAAAGGTCTTTTCCAACCTAAACAATTCTATGATTCTATGAAGGGAGCTATGGAGCTGGGTGGAGAGCCCTGGGGAAGTGGGGTTCCTACTACCACCAAGGGAGTAGAAGAGGTCGATCCTGCCTGTGCTAGCTCATGCCTTTTTTCTCCCCTTCCCTTTCCCCTTTGCACTCTGGCAAAAGCAAGCCTGACTCTGAGAGGCAGAGAGTTCCTGCAAAGCATGGGGATGCTCCCGGAAATCTGCCTTAGCTGCCCGYTTCGCTCTGGTCTTGCATCCGCATGGTCTCCACAGGTGAAGCCGTGCTGGCTTTCTCACTGACCTTTCCTTTCCCACTCTCCCATAATGGGTGGCAAACCATCGAGTAATTTCCGTAAGCAGCCTTTACGGTCTCTCTCTGTAGCCCCAATTCTCTTCTTCCAAAGAGGCAGTGAGCTGAATATCTCTGCATCATATCCTTCAGTGGCTTCATGTACTGTATCAGGATGGTGTGGAAAGGCATTTCAGGGTAATGATCAGCCCCGAGCTAAAGCTGTTCCCTGTGTGTCACCTCATTGCAGGAGCATGTCCATCTAAAGATCTRTAATGCCTTGGCAGGAGGAGATCTTGCAGGGTTTCCTGCACTGTGCACAGAGAGCTTGTGGGACCCACAGCTGCAAACTCTCATTCATGCCACGCGGGAGAGAAGCAATCGTGTCCCTAGCGAGAAACCCCAGTGACGCCAGCGTGAGGGCTTGAAAATCACCAGTCCTTGTGCAGGGACGCACACCTCCCGCTTCCTGGGCTGAGCCCCAGCCATCGAGCTGTTGGGGATTAGCAAACAGTTTTCCCATGGGGGTGTGTGAACTGGGGAAAGTCATTTCCTAACTGCCTCCTGCAAGATTTATGTGCTCTTTCCATGGCACAAGAGTGGCTGTAGTAGGTCAGCCCAGAGGCCTGTCTAGCCCAGATCCTGTCTCCAGCAGTAACCCGAGGAAGTATATAAGAATAGGACATGTTTAGAGAGATCCTTCTGTGCTTACACCGTCCCACCCTCTGGCAACCTGCAGATTAGGGACTTTCTGAGCCAGAAGCTGCACCCACGTTCTTGTGGTTAACAGCTTGTGCTGAATCTTTTACCTTCTGCTGGTCACGGTGGGAGACAGATTAAGGGTGTAAGTGGACCAGTGCTCTGAGATGGACCCCTCCGCTCTTGTCAGAACTGGTCAGAGCAAGAGTCTCATCCTGCAGGATGCATTACCAAGGCAAAGCTCGCCTGTTTTCAGCAGGATTTTGGCCTGCGTGGGAAGGCAGGAACACGTCTGTGGTGCAAAAAAAAAACAAAACGAACAACCTGCACTGAATAAACACTGGGTGGCTCGATAGTGTGTACATGCAGAGACAGTGGAGGGCTTCTTCTAATCCTTCACATTGAGGTTCAGCTAGAGGTGAAACCAGTCAGGACTGATGGCAGGGGCAGCAGGTCTTACTGACGTGGTCTGCGCGAGCAAGCGACAGGAGGCATGCCGAATTCACACCGGTAACTGGATGAACAGGGGAGACCTGTTTGCAAAGCCCCAATCCACATTTCCAGGTGGTGGCCCCAGCATGTTTTCTTCTGCGTGCTCATGGGGAAATGAAGCTCAGCCGTGCCCTGCTCTGGCTTCTCTGTGCTGCTCCCTCTGGGTTTGGAAACTGCTCTGGGTGCTCGGCTGGCTTTGTTTCCATGCCCAGAAGGGAGGCAGTCCTGGGTTGCGTGCATACTCATCTCTCTCCTGAGTGTGAGGGACCTCCGAGGCTTCAGAGCATCAGAAGCAAAACTGAACTGGGTCACCAACCCTTATCCCTCCTACCACGGGGAGGGGAAAGGCAGCTAGCAGGTCCCGCACCTCCTGAGCAGGACAGGACGAAGAGCTGGTCACGTGCAAGAGGCTTCTTTAGGCTGTGTGGAAACCCTGGAACGAAAAATATGACTATGTTGCTTATGCAGGTCATAAAAATGCAAATTCATATTTTAATATACTTGTCAAAACACAATGAAGCAGGGCCATAAAGGCAGCATGAGAAGCTTTTCTAAACTTTATCCAACTGAAATGAGGAACCAGCAATGATTCATTTTGAGACGCCTGTTGTTGAAACTTTTGCCAAAGTCACGGTGTTTCTGTTAAGAGCCTTTCTTTGATTAAACCTGTTGTTGCTGATCTTCTGAAAAAAACTTCCCACTGGCTTTATTCTGGATCCTGAAAGCCAAGCTGTGGCTCCACAGTGTACCTGGTGTTTCCTGCTTCCTGGAACATTTTCACCACATCTGCTGGGGCTGGGACTATTACAAAATACATCTTCCCTCCAGCCTTGCAGTGGTGATATCAGTTTCGCCTGGAATCCAGAAAGACAAACGGCAGCACAAAGCCAGCAGCTAACGGTGGTGAATTTAATGTTTTCATCCTGCCTGGAAGACCTGGTTGAGGAAGGGGGGATTTGAAAGTCTGTGCCCCCCGCCCCTAATTCCCAGCACAATGCCCACGGGTGTCAGGATTGTGTGGCAAAAGATGGAGTGTTGTAAAGGTCTGGCTGTCTTGGAGAACAAATGCTCTTTAGTTACTGCTGAAACAAATTGGGTATAGCCAGGCTTATTTGCATACTGTTACCCAGAGTGCTTTTCAGGCCTGCTCTGTCCCTAACCTCAAATATAAATGTTCTGGGTTTGTTTGAGCAAGGGCCCCTTTCTCACAGGAAAGTTGTGTCTCTTCTGTTTTTGCAGGTTGCTCAAAAGTTTATACCAAGAGCTCCCACCTGAAGGCACATCAGAGGACCCACACAGGTAAGAGCACCACATCATCAGGAAACTCTGCCAGCCTACACTTCTTATACTGTGCCTGTTAATGGCGGTGATAATGTAGCTGAGTTGATTACCTTAATCTAGGGTGGTTATTAGGGTAAGGAGCACAGTTAAGTCTATTGGTGTTAGTTAAAAAAAGTCCAACGGTTACACTGGTTTATAGTGACTGTACACTGCTGTGTGCACTTGCTTGCCTTGTGGAAGGATGGTCTAGAATTTAGGAGAACTCTTGGAGGCTCTTGAGTCGATGGATTGGGAGGAGGAGGTGCCCCCAAAACCTCTGTCACTCTGAGCTCTTCCTTTGAGATCTCCCAAATCCCAGCCAGGTCTGATCCTGTTTAGCCTACAGAAAGGTTGTGTAAAGGCATGTGGTGCATATATATGACCTCTGAGGAGACAAGGGCTGTCTCTTTTGTGTTAAGTGCACCTGTGGTTCCCAAGGAGAGGAAGGAACCCCTCGTATCTCCTTGTGTACCCTTTAGCAGCTGCCAGTGGTGTATCACTGGAGCTGCCGAGTACACATACAGAAGGGCTGTGAATACATGTACAGAAGGGCTGTGCCCTCATTCCTGAGGGTAAAGGTGCCGTGGGCTGCCCTTGCTGGTTTAAACAGGGTCACTAGCACAGAGGAGCTCCCACCTCTCCCACCACAACCAGCTTCCCCGGGGTAAACCTAGCTCAGTGGCACTTGTGCATTCAAGCACAGGTCTTCTCATTAAGGCATTTATTATACCTGAAACTTTATCAGATCCCCAGGTAGTCCAGGAACCATCAGTGCCCTCATAAATCTCTTTTATAGAAGGGCTGATCTTTACTGAAAGCAATTAAGCTGGCCCAGAGTTCACTTTTCTTTTTTATTAACAACGAACAAAACCCATCCTGAGGCTGGGAATCAGTTCTTGCACTTGGCTCTGTTCCGTTTTCGTCTTATCAGTCCTTCGAGCAAGCCAGCAAAGAATTTTTCTTTGTGCGTGAGGTACAATATTTTTTTGGCAGGGCCTGGGTAGGAGCGGGCTGGAGAACAACACGGAAGGGGTGGAAGAAAGGAACAGGAAGGACATTGTCCCGGCTCCGAGAGCTGGGTGGTGATAAGCATTTGTCACAACAGCAATCTGTATTCAGGGCTACACTAGGGCTCTCGCTTTAAAATTAAATATCTCTTTTCCTCTTCCGTTTGGAGCACGGGTCTTAGCTCTGTGCCCAGAGACATGACCCATCTGAGACATGCACCGTCCTTACAAGTCACAATATAAAGATGTATCCAGGCAAACTTGGGTGGTTTTTGAACCCAATAAAATGCAGTCATTTTTCCAGGTTTCCCAGTAATTGGGCTGGAAATCCAAGTGCATTTGCCTCCTTCCACTTCACTTGCTGTAAGAGGGGAGGGCAGAGAGGCGAAAGAGGATGTGACCTGAGTAGTCAAGAAAACTGGTGGTGTTGTGGGGCGGGTAAAAAGAAAGGAATCCAAAACAGAGCGCCATACGCAGGCAGGCTCAGGGTGTCTGCGTCCAATTTTTGAAGCCTCACGTTTTGCTTTTGAGGCCTCAGCCTCGCTGAGCACAGCACCGGAGCTGCAACGGCAGGGCCCGTCCCAACTCCTGCCAGCTAAGTACGCTTGATGTCGCTTCAGCTCCACCACTTGAAGGGTTAATAACACCCTTTCTCTCGATTCCTTGCCTGATGGCAGCTGGGCTGAGAAGTACATGATCTCTAAGATCTTTTCTTGTGGTTTGCCCGTTGCTATGGGCTGGGCTGTATTCATCTCCTGGAGACACCATTCATTTCCTGGGTGCCATTGTGAGATTAAATATATAACCCGGTGGCTGCTCACCCGCCTCCCGGGGGCTGGGAATGCCAGTTTGGGTCCTTTGTTTGAGCTTGCCCTGCCGTGCTGTCCTGGGAGATGGAGCCAGCTCGTGGGACAATGGAAAGCATTTTGTTTCTATCCTGGAGATCAACCTGTTATTGTTTGAAACTAAAGGGCCTTGGTAGGGTTGACCCAGCCAGGTGACCTGGCTGGGACAATGTCTGTGGCTGCACAGTGCAAATCCCGCCGTTGTCTTAGCGTGCTAACGCAAACCCCGAGATCCCCAGCGTGCTGTAAAACATCCAGCATGCTGCTTGTAAATTGACTTTAAGTAAGTTCTCTGTTTACCTGAGCCATAAAAAGTACACCTCTCCTCCCCATGGCGGGGGCTTTTTGAGGAGCAGGATGTGGTCTTGGTGCCCTGTCTCCTCCAGGTTCACGTGTCTGTGCTTTCATATTTTGTCCGGTGCGTGCAAGACGCTGTAGATCTTGCCGTGGCTGAATGTTTTCTGTTTCCTGGCCAAATCCACCACCTGCCTAGCACACGGGCTGCGGGGAGGAACGGCCGTTCACTGGGAAACATGTCAGAGCATGACACACATGCCTGTGCATGCATGCTGCATGTGTACGTGCATTCATGCCGCGATGGTGTGCTCAGCAATTGGCCGATGAAATGGTAAATATTTGAGGTCGGGAAAGTCAGCACATTCCCTGAACTCTGCCTGCTTGTTCAGGCTGTTAAGAGCGAGGGCTAATATTTGAGAGCACCACACCCATGCACGGAGAGGGCTGCAGCCAGGGTTCAGCTCTACAACCTGGGCACGCAGGGAGTTGGAAGCGGGCACGGGCTTTTCCAGCCCAGTTCCCAGCTGGCTGAGAGGTGGCACAATTTAATGGATTTCAGTTCGGGAATAGGTGTGTATGGGCGGGAGGGGGGAGAGGGCAGGGGCATTACGTCACCCAAATGCTCTGAAGAAAACACAATGTTTTGTGTACAGAGAGCTGCTGCAGGGCTGAACTTTGAGGCGGAGAGCATTACATGGTGGTTTCAAAGCTGCGAGGCTTTGAGGAAAATTTATATGGCATAACCCCCTTCTTCCTCCTGATGCCCCCCACACCTGTATGAGCAGCAACACCTTCCACAGGAATTTTTGGCTTTTTTTTTAAAAAAAAAAAAGACCTCAGAAAAACTTTTAGCCAGAAATGCTCCAAAATCCAACAGGAACTTGAACAGCACTAGAAAACAAGCCTAGAAAGCAAAGCAGTGGTGGCACATGGACAAGCCCTGGTTACTGCAGCTCAACAATTTATGGTCCCTTAGTGGCTACGGACTGTGTACAGCAAGCGAACCCTGGTAGTGTAAAGCATCAGCGTGGCCACGAGCCCTGTTCTGCAGCGGGGCAGCCCTGGGTGCCCTCCAGGGCCTCCCAAGGAGAGGACAGGCATCTCTGAGAGGACGGGGTGGGTGTTTGGGAGGCCGGGCAGATGCGTGTAGGCTCTTGCGTGGTGGGGCTGTGCCGTGCCTGTGACCTGTGGCTCTTCCCCACAGGTGAGAAGCCCTATAAATGCACATGGGAAGGCTGCGACTGGCGCTTTGCCCGCTCCGACGAGCTGACCCGGCACTACCGGAAGCACACGGGCGCCAAGCCCTTCAAGTGCCTAGCCTGTGGCCGGTGCTTCTCCCGCTCTGACCATCTGGCTCTCCATATGAAGCGGCACCAGAACTAGGAGCCGCCTACCTTCGCCACTTCTCCAAGAGCAGCTGAAACTCTTTCCTTTTCCAAGGGGCCTCTCATCTTCTCGTACGTAGGAACAAACCCATGCTGTGATCAACCAGCAGGGCAGGGGTGGCGGGCAAGCCCCCTCTGCAAGCCCTGTCCCCAACTGTTTTTGGTTTTAAAAGAAATATCATTAAAAAAGAGTTATAATTAGAGACTGATCTCACGACGAGGCTCCCGGCGGCACTGGGGCAATGGACCTTGGATTCCAAAGGGCTTTCTTCCAGCAAACCTGCTATTTATTTGTCACTCAGGAGCAACTGTCCTTCGTGCCTCAAGCTCTTTGGGATTTTTTTACCCTTTTCAGGGCAGTGCCTTTGGTGAGCCCAAGGAGGGTTGTGACGGGTTGGCAGCCTGGCTGTGCATGAGATGTCTCACTTCAAACTGTCGGTGCAATCCTCTCAGACTGCCCCATGGCGTGGCCATGGATGTGGCACCTCTGACGTGCGAGAACAGGAGCACGTGCCCAGGGCTGTTTGGGTTGACAATCCCAGTCTCTGTGGGGGCATAGAAGAAAGGGCCTATGACATACTCACCTGATGTGCCTTCAAGCAAGGGACAGCACAAAAGCAGATGACAAAAGCCATCATCTGTGTGGCGTTGAGCTCACCTGCAGTTTCCTAGCAGGCAGCTCACTCRGGGGTGCGAATATCTGCCCTGCTTGGCCAGGTTTTTTGGTTGTGTCCTTAGCATTTCYGCTTCCAAGATGAATTTTGACTTCAGCTGTCTCTGGGAGGACCAGCATGGGTCTTGATGCCACCCAGAGGACTGCAAAAAAGCCACTGATAAAGCTCTGGTTTCCCAGAATACACTGTGCCTTTCTCCAAAAAGCACTGGGCAGGCTCTGCTCATGCCTTGAACACGCACATGAGGAATCAGTCATCGCCAATCACGCTGGTCTTTTGCTGTTGCCGTTTCATCACGTTCAGACAGAAAAGAAAAAAGAAAAAAGCATCTTTGCAACAAATTCCAATAAATCCTGCTGTTCAGATTGTAATCATGTTACCTACCTCACAGGTTCACCGCCTCAGGCTCCGCAAGGCACCTTCCCTCTTCTTCCGTGGGGTGCCGTGACGCGTGGGGCACATCAGCCATTCTTCAAAGTCTACTGGGGGTTAAACTTAGGCAGAACAAGAACCAGGCCATGCCAGTTTAAACAGCAGCTGTGCAGGTAATAAATAAATCAGGAACAAATAATGGGTCCGGTGTGTTCAACAGAATATTGATTTCCCCCACCCCGTCCTCCTCTTTTATTCTTCCTTGAACAAATTTAAGTAGCACACAGATTGATGCGCATCTGCAGTGTGAACTGAAAGGCCACGCTGAACCGCGGCATCTTCAGGCAGTGGAAATTTGAAGGCCACCCCTCTCTGCTGTTGCCCAACTGCACATTAGCCGAAAAACCGCAGCTGGGTTCCTGCTTGTCCTTTGCCTTGGATAAATAAAACTGATCACACCTGCGGTGCATGTGGCTGGTCTGGCGTGACAGGAGATGAGGTTAGGAAGGATTTGGGGGTGGTGGTGCATGGTGTGGTGGAGGCTTTGGGATGGATGATGTGCCCGGGGCTGGTGGTGCAGCGCTGCAGTGAGCCCTTCGTGTGGCTCTTTGGCAAGAAGCTTCCTCCTTTCTCCATGCCACCAGGGAGGGTGGGAATGGAGGGGTGAAGTCAGGCCACCGAATTGCTGGGAGCTGGCTTGGGTGCCTTTCCCTGACGGTGTGTGGGAAGGGCTTTCCAGACCTCAGCACTAGGGCCTTTGCCTGGCTGGAGGGTTTGATGACAGCACCCTCTTGACACTGTGTTCAAGTGAGGATTGGAGAGCCTGGCTCATAAATCAGCTTTTGCTGACCACGTGTATGTCCTCCATGTCCTTTTTCCAACGCTTTCATTGCTTGTCGTCACAGCTCGCTGGGGATTGGCGGGTGCTGGACCAAATGGGCTCGTTTGCCATCTACCTAGTTGGCTGTGGGGTCTGGCTCTTCTTCAGGGCACAGAGCAGGACCTTGCCAATGCCACCACTGTGACCTGGGCTCCTTCTTTTTCCCATCTCATCTTGGAGGTTGGGTTGAGCCATATGAGCAAGTAGGGCGTGCAGTGCCAAAAAATGAGGGGGTAGGAGTGGTGCATGGCCTGAAGCCTCTATGCAGGCGACAGTTTTACCTCTTGCTTCTGCTTAGAGATGGGTCTGGAGAGCCTCAGGGAAGGTCTCTGATTATGGAAAAACCCCTCGGAGAACAGCGGTGGTGCAGGGTGTAGGAGCGCGCGTGTCTGCCGGCGCGGGCAGGTTGAGCTCACGCCAAAGGAATTTCAGGGTAGCGTGGAGATGCCTCAGCCAGTCCCCGCCGGTGTCTCCAGGAAGCTCAGGCTGGCTCGGTGGGGCTGGTGGGGACCCAACGCGGCCGTGCTGGGACCTGCTGGGCTCCACCCCGCTCCGCTGGCGGCCGTTCAGCTCCTTGGCGGGTGAGCCCTGGCACGGCGAGCCTGCGGCACCGCGGTCCCCGCACCCCCCCGGGAGCCGGCAGCCCCCCCCCGTCTGTAACTGCAACCTCCCTGCGGGAAGACGTTTTGTCGGTGCATCTGTTGTGGTTGAACCTCCTAAAGGTGTGAGCCAAACTACGGGACACCGCGTGTGCCATCAGGCTGGTTGTGGGGTTAGCCCTCACCCGTGGCCCTCTCAGAGGGGTCTCATTGCCCCCCCTCTTTTTTTTGGAGACAGAAAACTCTGCTCCCCGCCCCATTTCCATCTCTCCCTCCCCTGCTGTGCTGATGGGGCCCAAAACCTGTTTGCTGAAAAACAGTACGAAGCCAAAACAACCAACAGGCAGCTTTAAATCTTAGGGGAATTTTAAATAATTTTCCTGATGATCTTGGTTTTTTTCACTACAGAAAAAATGCATCTGCTCATCCTCACATAGACTATGTGTGTGTGTGTGTATATATATATATTTTTTTTTTTTTCTTTTTTAAAATTTGATGGGGGGGGCAGAGGAAGAAGTATTTTAACAAAAAAACACCCTGCTGGTCTGCGTGCAAAATGCTGACATGCAAATGTTTTACTAGTGCAAAGGCAACACTTTAAAAAAAAAAAAAAGCCCGAAGGAAAACCACAGCAAGCCTCGGCTTTTATTTCTCTATTTTTGTGTGTACAGAAGTGGATGGCCTCTAGCCTTGCATTTCATTGCAGCTCTCAGTGGCCAAGGGCAGCTATTCCCGGGGAGAAAGCTGGGGGAGACAGGGAGTGATGCTGACGGAGCAAAGCCCCTCTTTGCTACGGGAGGGATGGCTCGGAGCTGAGCGACGTAGCTGGGGGTGTGCGAACCCCAGCTGAATGAAGGTCCCTCCATCCCTGGTCCCCTGGGACGCTTAGGTGACGGGGACATTGGAAAAGGTTTGCAAACCCGGGAGGCTTTGCAAGCCCGTGCTTGGTGCAGAACAAATGCCAGTCTGGCCGGGAGGCGGGCGCCTTGTCCCTGCTGTGCCTGTATCATAGCAGGGGAAAAAAAAAAAAAAAAAAAATCGCTGTAAATAGGAAAAGAGCACTGTATCGCTTTGCGGGTCTGCGTGGATTGAAAGTGATCGTTTACTGTCCGAGATGAACACAATGTGAAAAAAAAAATTGGGACCTGGAAAACTTGGGTGGAAGGTTTATTTTTCCGGTGATGCTTTTGTTTGTTATACAACCCCTCTCCCCCCCGAAACTCCCCTACGACTATTAATCTATCTCATATTTTGTAATAAAATTTTATCACGTGGAGATGTGGTCTTTCTTCTGTTCCCTCCCATTGCAAATGCTCTTTTTGCCTTTACCCGCTGCTGCCTGTGCGTGTGTTGATTTTACAGGCTTACGAAAAGGAAAAAAAGCTTTTTTATTAGGTTGGATTAGGAAAATGGGTATCTGAGCAGGGGAAGGATCCGTGCACAGTATAAGCCTGGAGCACCGGGCAATGCTATTAGAGTCGTTACGTGGCCTAAGCTGTCGCTTGGAGGAATGGCGAGCCCTTTCTCAAACCGATGTTGCAATGCTGTGCAAAGAAAAAAGGAGGGGGCAGGACACTTTTTTTTTTTTTAATCCCCTCCGCCTTTACTGTGTGCTCCCATTTTTTGCCCTGTGAGGGGAGAAGGGGGCACCCGCAGGCCAAGCGGATCAGAGGGAGCCGGAGCGGAGCGGGAGCCTCCTCCCTCCCCGGGCCAGGCAGAGGGGAAGAGAGAAGAGACGGGGGGCACACGAGGAAGTGCTGGGCTGGGGACGCGGTGTTCAAAATCCCCATCTGTGTACTTTTGTGTATATATGTACACACATTTGTACATATGCAAACAGCCAGCAGGGGTTCAGGGAGGGCTGTTGAGCTCATGCTGTTTGCGTGCACGCACCCGCCCGCACATACACAAACACCTACAGATACACACACACACACACACACGTATCTGTATATATAGGCTGAACTAAACAGCTCTTTATAAGCCGTTCCTGGCAGGGTCCCATCTGCTTTCTCCAGCATCTTCTTTGTGACCGCTTCCTGCAGTCGCCTCCTGGCCTGGCTACGCTTGCAGGATCATGAGTCTTATTCCATGTTAAAATCAACAACTCCCTATTGCTTTGCAAAGACCTTGCATTTCAGCTACATTTTTCATGAAGAAAATCCTCTTTCCCTATGGATAAGGTTTCCTCAGCTCGAACTTCATTATGATGCTGCGACGAGTTGTTTTACATCCCTCTCCTGTGGCTTTTAGACCCTGTCGACAGTCCCCAGGCATCGCACTGTTTTACTTTCCAAGTCCTCCTCCCTCGGTTGTTTCCAGATTTCACCATCGCTTGAAAAATAACTTGGGGACCGAGATTCAATTAAGGTTAGGGGGGCAGGGAGAGCAGGACATTGAGCCACGCACCTTCTCTTGTCGTCACCTGCCTGCAGTTGCAAAGTTTTGCTGCAGATGGCCTGTGCAGAGCTGGAGGGAGCGCCGGGCAGTGCTGCGTGCCTGGGAAGGATCCGGCCGCAGCTCTCCACAGTGTGTTTGATGCTGGGTGCCGCGGCAAACCTGTGCAGCCCATAGGCAGGGGAGGCTGGAGGAGAAACCAGCACCGTGAACCGCTCCTTCGCTGCACAGCTGGCAAAGGGGAGAAGAAACCTGTAGTTATTTGCTGACTTCAACTCCTGAACAGCCTGAGTTTTACCTTTCTGATTTCTTCTGCCTGCAAATAATGTCAGAAGTGGGGGGGAGGAAGGGGATGCTCTCGGGGACCCCCATCCATCCCATCCTCGCGCATGGGGGTGTCAGAGCCACCTGCGGCGCAGGGAGGGAGGTTTGGGGCTGGAAAGGAGACGGGAGTTTCTGCGGAGCGAGGCATTAGGAAGACATGAGCCAGTGGCTGGAGGCTCTGGGAAGGTCTGGAGGCCAAAGACAGCCTTATGGAGATCACCATGGACCCGTCACGGACTGACTGCTGGGTACAACACGCCTCCTTTGAAGCCATCTCCTGCTCTGCAAGTATTTGTGGAAACTTATTTTTTGATGTATGGTCTCATGCTGGCTGGTATGGACGGAGCCGGGATGCTGTTCATCTTTGCTAAATACATTCCCAATGAAAGAGGCATCACATGCCTGAACACCTGAACACCTCCTTGAACCCCCTCCTTCCACCCAGCGTGTCCTTCGGCACGTCGCTGCGCTCCGGACTTTGCTCTGGCTGCGCAGCCAAGCTGTTCCTTGGTGAGATCACCAAGATAGTGAATAATGGGGAAGATCTGCCATGATGTCAGGAAAGTCCAGAGAGTGGCTATTTTATTGCCTGCAAAACCGAAGTGTCCTTCCTTGATGGAGCTGCAGCGGGGAAAACACCGGAGAGGGCATCAGAGGAGAGTGTGGATGGGGCTGCCACGGCTTCTTCTCCTCGGTGGCATTGCTGTCACGCAGGATGGGGACCCTCCTGTCCCAGAAAGGCTTCCCATAGCCATGGGCCACAACTGTGGGGGGGACAACTCAGGAGGTGGTGAGAGGGGCTCACCCTTTGGGTCACTCAAGCTAAAATGCCCCTGCAGGAAAGCCCCAGTCAGGTTTCCAAACCATCCGTTTTGGAAAACAGCCTGTCAAGCCCACCCGCAGCTGTCTCTGCTCGCTCATCTCCACCTCCATTGCCAAAAGCGATTTGTACCATCCCCGGTTTTGAGGGACAGGGCTGGCTGAGTGTGTCGGTGGTGCTGAGGACAGCAGGCAGGCACCAAGGTRGCCACGGACTGTCCCTGTTGGAGCACAGGGCTGCGTATCCCCTGGTTCCCAATCCTGGCCCTTTCCCTGCCCAGGCCCCCAACCCTGGTCCTTTGCCCTGGGGGTGGTGATGCTCTGCTTCACCCATATGGCGTCAGGGACCTGAGAAGGCCCTGCTCCGGTCTGAGGGTCAGCTGCTGACTCAGGGGTGGTGAGTCCATCTCAAAGTCAGGCTGGGATGTCCTGGGAGGACACAGTTCCTTTGGGTGCTGGGGAGCTGTTTTGTGTTGGGCACTCCCCGAGGGAGAGATGCAAGACCCTGCTCAGGTCCCTTTGGGTCAGCTCTCTCCCTGAAACACAGAGGAGAAGGCGGCAATTAAAAAAAATCCTCTTTCTCCAAACAGTGGCAAATCTGGGATGCAGCTCAAAGTGGAGCTGGAAGTTCAGGCTCATCCCCCAAAGGGTCCTCAGCAGAGCAGGACCTCATCCTGCTGAAAGCGCTTCACCCTGCAGACCCAGACAGCGAGAGGACCCCCCTTACCCACCCCGTGACTTTCACTGCCTGCAGCGTCCCCCCCAGCCGCCGGTACCGTCTTCGCTTTGTTTGTGCTCCGGTGATGAAGCAACACTGCTGTAAAACCCTGGTTCAATCGCATTGACTGTTCCTGCGCGGTTACGGGGCCGTTAAAGCTGCAGGAATGCCAAGATCGCGGCTGGTCAAGGACAGGGAGGGAAGGAGGAGGTGGAGGGGGGGGATAGAAACCAGAGGTGAAAGCCTGGAGGAGGGGGTCCTGCTGCATGGCATGGCCAGGAGGCGAAGGCAGCAACTGGAAAGCACCCAAGGGCGCTCTGGGGTTTTTTGCATGGTGTCCAGAAGGAAGCAACACTGATACCACCATGCCATGTCTAGCACCCGGAAAGCTCCCGGAACGGGAGTCACCAAGGCAGGAGGGCCTGGTGGGCTTGGTGGAGATGGGCAGCTCGGTGGGGGAGGCTCAGCAAGGCTCTGGTCTCCCTCTGCCCCCCGGGGTGATTTCGGAGGGGAAGGCTGGAAGGTCCTCCTGCTACGGGACAGCGAAGCACCCACACAGGGGCACCCTATGCCCAAGGCGTGGTGGGACGGGATGGGAGAAAACCTAACCCAGCTTCCCCTGGGATCTGGAGGAGACGCCGTGGATGCCCACCTTGCATCCCCAGCCTAGCCGAGCAGCGCTGGCTTTGCAGCGAGCCCAGCACCGACCTCTGCCCGCGGGCGCCTGCCGCATGCGGCAGTGACTTTCAGGATGGTTTTATTTTTGAACTTTATTGTCCCTTCCCCCCGCAAGTGACTAACCGGGTGCGTCTCCCCTGCGGCAGATAGCTGTCTCCCCAAGGTTATTCTGTTTGATGTTTTCATGGCCCGGGCTGTAAAGTTATCCATTGACTTGGGAAAACACAATTAAGAGAGAAAGAGCTGCCGGGCGGGTTATTCAGGTATCTCTGCAGCTCAGCAAAGGATTGCAGCGTGGGCCAGAGATGTGGCTACCGGCAGGTATGGCGAAGCCTCCGACGGCACCCCAGGGCTGGGACGATGCCCGGCAGCTGGGGGACAGGGGGACCAGCTCCCATGGTGCTGCTGTCAGCCCCCACCGTCCGCTCGCCTGGAAAACACAAGGGCTGGGAAGGGAGTGCCAAAGGCAGGCTAAATCTTGGGGAGGGTGACAGAGAGGTGCGTGTGCCGGTGGCTGCTGCCACCTCGGTGGGAACGGCCACGCTTGCCGTGACAGCAGCCACAAGTGCTGCCCTTCAAACCCAGACCTTATCTCCTTTATCCTGAGGACTATCAACCCCTCGAGTCTCCCTGTGGTGCCCTATCATGCAGCCGAAGCCAGGACTGAGCCATTAAAGTTAACTATTACCCAAAGTGAGTGTTTATTTGGGGTAATACAGGCCCGGGGGAAAGTGAGGGAGGGGAGGAGGAAGGCTCTTTTTTCTTTTCTACAAGATATCGCCAGCCCCACAGCGCTAAAGTGGTGCTTAAACAAGATGAATGCTTAAATAACAGATGGCAAACAGCACTGCTGGGAGGTGGGATGGGAGAGCCCCGGCCACCGCCGGCCGCTGAGCCGCAGCCAAGCGGCTGGGACGCCTCAGTGTCCCCCCAGCCCACAGGGAGCCCTGTGCAGGGGGGGTTGTCTTGTACCAGTGGGAGAAAAGGCTCCTCCAAGCTTTTCCCTGGCTTTTTGTCATCGGGCAACTTTGGGGAGAAATCCTCCCTTTCCAGATGTTTTCTCCTTCCACCCGCACACCCACGCCGTATCTCCAACCACGTTGTATCTTCACCCGGCTGGCTGCTCACCCCACTCCCTACCCCCATCAGCCATGCAGATATCAGGCAGAAGAAGGAGCTGGGGTAGGGAACATCCACATCCAGCCCTTTTCTTGGGTCGTAGAGGTGCATCACCCATCTTCAACTCTGAAGCTGAACATCCCCAAAGTAGAGGGATCCCCAGTCCCAACCCTGCCCCAGACAAGTCACTACCCCAGAATATAAGTCCTTTTTCTCCGCTCCCAAGTCCATTTCTTTCTCTCCCCTCTCCCCGGAGGGGACACCGTGTGAGTTGCTGCTGTAGGGCAGAGGACCTGCTAGCTGAGATGAGAAAGGGACCATTCCCACAGCTGCTACCACCAGCTGGTTTGGGATAAAAATGATCCCAGGTCCCCCTCTTGAAATTGTAATAGTGCACAGAGATGCTGTGGTCTCGGTGTCACTGCTGTGGGGGTGACCAGTGGGGCTTTTGCAAGGAGACAGGGCAGTCTGCACAGCCTGAGCCCTGGGGGGAGGTTTGAAGGAGGATCCCAATAGGGAACCCACCAGCAGCTCTGGAAGGACCTTGGGAAAAGCGTGGAGAGCAGAAGAGCAAGGAAAGTGTCCAGAGCCTTCAGGAAGGATGGCAAAGAGTGGTGATGGGATGCAGAAGGATGAAAGCAGTCCATGAAAGCCTTGTAAGGCACGTGGACCCAGGGAAGCAGGCAGCTTTTGATGGGATGCAAGGCTCAGGCAGTGGGAAAGCAGCAACACCTGGGCTGCAGGACCAGCACGGAGGCATTGGGGGACAGAGGCCGACTGGAAGAGCCACGCCAGGGCGGTGGGAAGGCATCGAAGGCACTGAGCTCGGCTGGTGTGTGAGCCAACGCATGGAGTGCCCTCCCCCTGCCTATAAACCCACAGCCCCATCCGGAGCCGCCAGCCAGGCAAACCCCCCAAACAGGGAGTCTGGGGGTGCAAAAACAGCTGGGGGCTGGCACCCGCAGTGACAGAGACGCATCCCTGCAGGTGCTTGGCCTGGATGGGAGCAACATCTCCAATGCAGGGAAGTGCTGGGAGCGCTGATTTCACACCAATTTTGGCTCACTGCGAGCAGCCGGTGCAGTGGGAAGGGAGTGACTGGGAAGCCCCAGCCTTGCTGGTGGCTTTTGCAGCCCCACGAGTACATCCCGTTGGTCCCTGTCCTCCGTGGGGGTACGTCTGAGTGCTCCCAGCTGGGAGAGGTGGGGAAGGGCAGGGACATCCCCATGCTTTTCAGTGCCAGGACCCGACACGACCTGAGCACTGCCAGCACCTGTGACCACAGCATCGGGCAGTGGGACGGATCCTTTGCCCTCCTGGTCCTTCCCTTGGCCGGTGCATGGTCCCTCCTGGGCACATGGCAGCAGCGGTGAGGCTTCCCACAGCGTGCTGAAACGATGCCGTTCCCGGGAGTAACCGAATCGCGCACAGGAGGGCTCACCTGAACCCTCTAATCCCGTAATCCGTCACCAAGGAGACCCGAGCATTAGCTGGCACAGCGGGAAGCAGAGGGGCCCCGGAGCGGGAGAATCAGTTCCTGACACCCCTGCCAAGTCCCATCGCTTTTTGGCTCACCCCGATGCTCCTGCCAGACAGAGCAGGGCCGGGGGAAGGACCGGAGAGACGGCTGCTCTGCTCTTGCTCCTCCATTGCGGCTGGGTGCAATCAAACTGGGTAAGATTTTGCTGAAAAAATCCCCACTGGCAGCAGGAAGAAGGTGAGGTCTCTAAGCCAGCTGGAGAACTGCCCCGTTGAAGTTCAGATCTATCTCAAGCACCAGAAAGATGGTAAAGGGGGGACAAACCCTGAGCTGGAGAGCATCAGAGGGTGCAAAACACACAGGGGGTCATTTGCTTCCCTACCTGGAGGGGCATATCGAGCCCAGGCTCGTCACCGAGGGTCTCTGCATGGCCAGGAGGGGACGTGTGCCAGGAGAGGGTGATTCAACCCCCCTGCCACACCATTCGCCTTCTGAACACACCAGGCTTTCTCCCGTGACTGCGAAGGGTGCAGGGGGAGGAGGGCAGACTCATCGATAGTTGATATGAGAAAGGATTAATCCCACCCTGCACGGGAATCTCCTTTCTGCTCCCACCATCTCCTCTGACTCGCCAGGGCCATAGGGCACTTCAGCCCCTGCAGCCCATCCTGGGCACCCGTGGGGATGTCCACTGAAGCTCCCACCACCTCCCGCTGGACACCAGTTCAGCTGAGCCAGCGCAGAGACCTTGCAACTCATTGCACTGGTGAATTGAATTTTTCCAGTGGTTACATTAATCTCTGTCTCTGCCGGTCCCTCCTTCTGTACTGGGGCCCCGGATCACCCAGGCTGATGTTTGGGGAAGGAACCTGCAAAAGAGACGATGGCCGGGCGCGAGGGCAGGGACGCTGGCACAGCTCCCGGGGCTGTCCCTGCCATGAACCGAAACGCGGAGTGCCCGGGCACAGCAGTGCCGGGGAGCTGCCGTGGAGGGGGAGGCCTATGCAAACAGGCACCGCGGCAGAGCCAGCACGCCTCGCCTTGCGGGAGGGGACACGGAGCCAAATATGCCCTGATCAAACAAACCAGCCACGGGGCTGCATGTCCTCCAGCCCGTCCTGGCGCGACGGAGCCCGGGGGCTGCGGTTTCACGACGCCGGAGGAAGGGGTGATATCCTTGCTCGACGGCTGTGCGTTTTGGGAGGGGGGTCTCGTTCCTGGGGATGATGCCACCCCCTTTGCCCAGGACAGGTCCCCGTGCTCAGGAGGAGCCAACGCATCTGCCAGTAGCCCTGGTGTGAGGAAGAGCAGAGGCAACCTGCCTCCCTCCCGCATGTCCAGCCGGCCCAGGGCAAGGACGAGCCAGAAGCCAGACCTTCACCCCTGGCTCCTTCACCTTTTCCCCAAACTTATCCGCTTCATCTGCCGATGCCATTCGTCTGCGCAGCACTTGGGGCAGCAGAGCCCTGCTCTTGGTTGGAGCTTCAGCCATACGTCCTGGGAGCTGGGCCAGTCCAGGGTGAATTTTGGCAGTGGGGACAGCAGAGGCGATGCCTGCCCGAGGAGCTCCTCTTCCTCTCCGCCCAGCTCTGAGCGAGGGTGCGGAAAGCTGCAGGAAGGCGGGCAGTGTTTTCTACTGGGGTCCATTTGCAGCGGAGCTCTGCAGGAGGATGCTCGGACAAGCGTCGGGGCAGCAGCATCGCAGAAAGCAGTGTTAAGAGTTGCAGCCTGAGCGGGAAGGAGGACCCCCAGGAAGATCAGGGACTCAGCCCCACGTTCAAAGCCCATTGCCCAGGCTCCCACGGCTGCTCTGGGTAGGAGAGCAGTCAAAAGTATAAATTGCATAAATATGCAATACTGGAAGAGGAGGAATATAAAGTGGAGAGAGGTCCTGGCTGTGCCAGGGGCTCAAATCAAATCGTGGTTGAAGCTGTCATTTAAAGCATCGCCTAGGAGATGGATGGCACCAGCAGTGCACGTCCACACCAGCAGGTTTCCTCAGGCTCCTGGCAGAGTTAAGAGCTTTACGCTGTTCCTTCGCTGTTTCCCAGCTAGGGAAACTGGAGGCTGGAGCAGTTGGGGGGGGTCTGAACTTTGCACCCCCAGTGCTGCCTGGGGCTGGCGTCTGGGCCGGAGGCGGTGGCCCTGGCTGTCCTGCTGTGCCATCTAGTGGGATGCTGGCCCTGCTCCCCRAGTGGGAAAATCCCTCTGGAGCTGGGGACACCAACACAGCCCCCTGCAATACCCCAGCAACACCCTAATTTTACATATCCCAGGACAGTGGCAGAATAACCCCACTTAACGTTTTGGCAATCTCTACCCCACAGCCCTTTCCAGCGCGGGGAAGGGGACACCGGGTCAGGTCCCCTTCGGCAGGACTAGGCAGGACACTGCRAGTCCAGCCCTCCCCATCCTGCGCTAGCACTGGGTATGCGTATTCACCCAGGAGGGCCAGGAAAAATTAAAAGCCTCTAATACCATTGCTTAGCTGCTTCCAGAAGCTGTCTGGAGAGCAACACTTAATAAGAGGACATCATTGCTCTCTCACAAACTGAATCTGCTTTCAGAGTCCACTCCAAAGGTCTGCATTTGCTGCACGCACCACCAGAAAACAGCCCGCGTGCATCCCTCCACCGCYGAGGACCAAAGCAGAGCTCCCAGAGCCAGACACCAGCAGCAAGTGCCAGGGCACAGCGTGCTTCCCGTCCCCTTTCCCCAGGGCGAATATGTTTGGGTATATGCAGACAAGCAAACCTGGGGCAAAACACAGCAGCATTTGGAGGAAAAAAGTAGCGCAGGAGGAGTCCGGCTTGGGTGGGGAGCCGAGACCCCTGCAACCCAGTTGGGATTTCAGCTGGAGGGAGGTCTTGCTTTCCTAGAGCCGGCAGCGTTCCTGTGGAAGGAAAAGCTGATTTATTGGTTTTCTTATCTACAGCAGATAGAGTTTGGCTTTGAAGAATCGCTTTAAAAGCAAGAAGAAAAAGTCTGTTGTGAGATCTCATCAAAGTGAGATGCTGCCGCTCAAAATGCTTCATTTCAGTGAGATGCCACGAGGATGGATAAACTTTCTCAGACATTAGCAACTGTGTCAAGTAGCAGGCTTCTAGGCAGAAGATGAATCTCTAGCCTCTTCCACCACATTGTCAGACATTTAGTGCAGAGACACAGCAAACGTCCCCATTTCACCTGCAGGAACAAGACCTGCCTCACACTGGAAGCCTCAGAGCTGCAGTACGAGACGTCCCGAAGCTGCCCATCAAACAAGAGCTTGCCAAAAAGACCACACGTGGTCGCTGCGGGGGCGACTCTTCCTGGTGCTGATGGCTTCAGCTTTTTTGGCAAGAAGCATTTATATCCTCGCTCGGTGGCTTGCTGAGCGCTCGGAGGACCCTTCCCTTGGGCTGGGCCACGGCTCCTGTAGGGCATGCTGTAATTAATGCTATCCATCACGAGCCGTGACAGGGCTCGCCGAGAAGTGTGATTAAGTTGCACCAGCTATTGCATTACTCCTAAGGGGGGGTGTCCCTTTTGCAAAATGGCCCCGTCATTAGATCTGGGGCATTAATTGAACACTAGGCCCAATGGATAATCCTTTCAGAGCTGATTGATCTTCTCTCCAGAGCTTTCACAAATTTGCTGGAAGAGAGAGATGCATTTTGCTYGGAAAAGAGCTTCCAGAGACCTCCCCAGACCACCCGCACCAGCACCATCATCCCACAAGCAGATTCAGAGCCCACCTTGATATGGTGGGGGGGTCTCAGAAACGTGTCAGCCTGGACACGCAGAGGGTCCAGCAAAGCTCTGCTCCACGCCAGCTGGGTGTGCAGCACTCAAAGCTGAACAGAAAAGAGATGAACCAGGTAGATTGACACGCTTGTGAGAGCCGCCTGGGTGACTCCGGTGCCTGATCCTCGGCCGTTCCCAAGGCGCTGCTCGGTGCAGACTCAGCATGCCAAACCCAGCTCTGCATGGCTGTGAGGTTGAGCGAGGGAGCTCTGCATGGGCACGGGGTCAGCAGACATCAGGGAGTTCTTGGCAGATCATATCTCTTGGGTTAGGAGATGCATTTTACTTCTCTTTTAAAACAAGTAGCACTAACAGTGCTGCCAAGACCAGCACTAGTAGAAAACAACAGCAGCTTGCTTGAGCTGTGCTAATAGAGGAGACTTTGAAGATAAGCCCACTCTCCACAGTGTGATGGGGAAAAGGACTCCACATACCCCCCATCTTTCAGATGCTTTAAAACCTCCTTTGCGCACACAAAGCTTGCGTTCCCATCCCAGTCTAATCCTGCTGCTTTACGGTTATGCCAAGGCTTATAGGAGGTTTTGCAAAACATCCTGAACTTTTCTTTGAAGCTCATTTGGTCTCATGGTCCTCCAGGGCTTTCCCATTCCTCCTCTAAGAAGATTCATGAGCTCTGCCATGGAGTGAAGGGCACAGCTGTCCTCACTGGATTATACCCACAGGGAGGGCAGGCTACAATTAATAACACTCATCAGCAAGGAACAAAACAGGGGCTGGGGAAAGAATCAATTAGGCTGCATCTTAGCTGGATGGCATTTGGGGGAGGTCATGGACAGCTTTGAAATATGGGCAAGGAGCTGCTGGCAGCAGCTGGTTTCTGTTAACCCCTTCTGCAGCAAGCTGCGGTGGTGGTGGGGGGGCATCGCCTGCAGAAGCCCCCAGTCCAAGTTTGGGAACATCAGTTTTGGAGCTCATGTGTCCACATTCCTCTTGAATAGCTCAGGAGGTGCCAGCTAATGCATTTAGGGACAAGTAATGCAAAAACCAGACTGCAGCAGGAACTGAAGGTGGAAGCAGCAGGAATAAGGAGTCRCTGGGGAACAGGTGGGCATCGGTCTGCAGCGAGACAGCCCGAAGGGCCAGTACAGCTCTGGGCAGCCTTTTACTGCTGAAACGCTGACCCTGGGTGGTCTTTCTGCACAGAGCATCGAGTTCCCACTTAGCAACGTGGTCTCCAGAGCCACCAGCTGCTTCAGCAGGAGGTATTTAGCATGCAACACTGCTGTGCAAGCACAGACTTCCACGCAGCTCTGGTTCCAGCTTCTGTGGGGTTTACCAGAGACCAACTCTTGCCAAGAGCTATACACAGCCCGGAGCTATGCATTAAATGAACTTTTTTACTTGCAGCAGGTGACTGCCTCCAGCAGAGGAATTGGAGTTGCTCAGCAGAGCAGCCCTGCTGCTACGCTGCTGAAGAGAATCACTGTGGGAATTCGCCAAGGACTTAATGTTCAGTATTACTAGGTACAATTAAATTAGATTAACATATGCTTTGGGGAGGAAATGGAGGTCTTTAGAGTTTCTAAAGGAGGAATTTTTGGAGAAGGACAGGTTTGTAGACCTGGGTTCACAGGTGCCCTTAGGTCCTCYGACCTTGGGAGACAAACTCTGCTCACATCAAAGGGAGCACTGCCACTTGGCCGTGCACGCGTGGGAGCAGCAGCTGGCTCCGGAGAATGGGAAAACACTGATCCCTCAAGTGTGGGGAGGTGAGCTGCATTAGTGCACGAGTTCACAGTGGCAAGGAGCCTCAGCTAATGGCTTTCAATAACAAGAGCACTGAAATATTAAAGTAATATGCTCTTTATTTCAGAGTTTTTATTACATTTACCAGGCTCAGAAAGATACGGTGAAAAACAAAAGTGACTGGCTGGTAGAATCCTATTAGACTCATTAATCACCATCAAGTACTAATATTTGTGTACTACCTCCCTGGTGATATTCATTACCTCAGCCATCGGGAGAGAGCACAATCCAGCCCTGACCCCTGGGCAGCACGGAGCGGCTGCACTGCATGCACAGCGCTCAGCCCTTCCCCAGCAGGTGCTGGGACTGCTTTAAGCTCTCCTTGACTGCCAAAAAAGCTTCAGCCACCAGCCACAGCTGCGCCCATCATCTCTCTGAACCCACACTTGCTTGAGTGGGCTCCACATTTCCCTCTCCAGCACAAAACTCCCTTCGCCCACCGCTCCTCTACAGCGGCTTTGCCTGCAGGAGCATGCAATGACTGTAGGAAGGAAAAAAACCAGACCTTGCAAACACAGGTCTAAAACATCCTCCACTTTGGATAGCACCACCAAGACCAGTGCAGCAGGAGCAATGCCCACCCTGGTGCCTCTCCTCACCTCTGTGTCGCTGGAGGCAGCTCCAGGAGCTGGAGCAGATGCTGCATAGCCCCAGGGACCTGCCCTGCCTCCTGCAGCAGGGACAGGGTCTCCTGCAAGGAGAAGCCTCAGGCACTAAACCCTCTGGAACCCCCCAGGAGATCCACCCAAGGACACAGCCAGCAGGGCAGGGAGCTGGTCTCACCATCTCCAGGCAGGGCAGACATGGGGATATCAGCCGAGCAGATCACCAGACAAGCTCATGGTGATGAGGCAGGTCCAAGGTTGAGCTGGGAAGTCACTCCAGGGGTCAAGGTCTGGATCAGGAGTGTCAATGGCCAGGGACAGGCATGGCTGCAGGTGAACTGGAGGCCTGCATCCCTACAGCACAGCCCAGGGAGGGAGTGATGGCCCCAAGCTGAGCTTAATTGGGCTCCTGGGACCATGGGTGTGGGTGGAGGCCCCAGGTGAGGCTGCTCAGGGCCATTAAGGCCAATTAGTGTCTTCAGGGCCCTGACAGTCAGCTGTGAGATCTGACCAGGTTGCTTAAGGCTTGATCCAGTTGGGTCCTGGAAACCTCCCAGGGAGGAGGTAGCACAGCCCCTTTGGGGACGTGCTCCACTGCCCAACTGTCCTTGCTGTGAAAAAGTCTTTTATATCCAGTGTCTCCCACTCTTGTTTCTTTTGTGTCTGTTGTCTTTCACCCTCCCACCATGCGCTGCTGTGATAGCCTGGCTCCATCTTCTTGAGCTCTTCTCCCAGGGGCTGGAAAGCTGCTGTCAGGTCCCTCAAAGCCATCTCCTCTCCAGCCTGGACAAGGGGGCCAGTCCCACAGCCCCTTCACAGGGCAAGGGCTCCAGCCCCTGACCATCCCTCTGAAGTTGCTCCTGTTTATCAGTCTTTCTTGGTGCTGGGGGCCCAAAACTGGACAAAATATTCCAGATGTGGTCAAACAAAAGGGGGATAATCTTGTTCCTTAATGTTCATCCCACCCAGGATGCTGCTTTTTCTCTAGAAGGGCCATTTTGGGGGCTCTCACTCCATCCATCCATCCATCCATCCATCCATCCATCCATCCATCCGTCGATTCATCCATTTTTACAACGCAGACCAGAACAGCACGTTTCAGAGTACATCCCTGCGTGTGGTCCCACTGAAACCAGCCTGGCAGGCTGCAGATCTCTGCAGAGAGGCTGGAGCAGGGACAATCTCAGGTCGGCAAGAGGAGGCTGAAACAATGCTTCTCCCACTAGAAATAACTCCCTAAGACTCTTCAAAGTCTTCAGTTCACTCTTATGAAAACATGTCAGTGTTTCTATCTGAGATGCTGAGGCTGGCTTTAAATGTCATAGATGTCACAAAATACAAAAAAGCCAAGTATTTCACATGTCCTGAATGGATTTAGGCTTTGGGTTTTTTGGTTTTTTTGTTGTTGTTGTTTTTTTGTTTGTTTGTTTTTGGTTTTTTTTTTTGTGTAGAACTGTAGTTAGCAACATCCCCAGCCCAGGCAGCTCTTCCCACAGTGTAGGAACAAACCCGTCCTGCTCCCGGGAGCTGGCAGAAGCCTGGGGACTTTTTGTAGCTGTGGGTCCCCAGGGAATGGGGATGAACGGTCCCCATGGTGCTCCCATTGTCCCTGCATCCCATGGCCACAACCAGCTCCCTTGCACCCCATCGCTGCTGCTCCTGYGGGGGCTTAATGGGGTCCATCATAATGGGGGTGCATGGCCCCCCCCAGCCTGCAGAAGAGCAAGAGACCCTCACTGCAGGCAGCGGTGGCTGGCCAAGCGACAGCAGAGACCTTTCCTATTGAAACCTGTGACTGCAAATGCGGCTTTGCAGCAGCAGTGCCGTTTGCTGCATGTCCTCCGTGCTACCGAAATGTAAGATAAACTTTTTTTTTCTTTTCTTTCCATC
Source organism: Phoebastria nigripes (assembly GCA_035582835.1). Taxonomy (NCBI): domain Eukaryota; kingdom Metazoa; phylum Chordata; class Aves; order Procellariiformes; family Diomedeidae; genus Phoebastria; species Phoebastria nigripes. The sequence continues at coordinate 59,781 of JAYKAV010002781.1, forward strand.
CTCTGCCGGTGGAGGAATCTTCAAGGTCGTATTTATATTTATTAGATTCATCTTAATGGCTCCCAGGGAGTGCTGCGCTGACACCCAGAACAAATCACAGTGCCGGGGAAGGACAGGGAGAGTTACCAGAGAGTTATTCAGGAGAGCGGGCGCCCAGGGACCACCGGTGAGCAGGYGCGGTGAGCACCTGGCACCGGTGAGCACTCCTGCTCCCCATGTCATGGGAAGGCAGAGGAGCCTCCGTGCTCGACCATCGGCTCAACCCAGGACTGCTGGCAATGGAAACCGGAAGGCAGAGTTTCCCACTTTGTCCCAGTTTAGTTTTCTCCACAGCACGAACCACCATGCTGGGACACCTCATCCGCAGCAAAAAATGTGGAGGCTGCAAGAAATGCGGCCAAAGTTTTGGGGTTCAGGCAAGGCAGTGGCTTTGAGACTCCTGAAGAAAGAAGGGGAGCCTCTCTCCAAACAGATACTGGTTCCTTTTCCCAGAGGGTCTCCTGGCTGTGGGCCAAGTCCCTGGGCTTTGTGGGACTGCTGGCCATGGACGGGTAGAAGCCAAAATCACTTCTGAAAATGGGGATGAGCAATAAGCATCTGTAGTGGGTGGAGGAGGGACACAAGATCCGAATGCGTTGACTTGCTTCTGAGTCTGAAGCTCCTGCCATCCACATCGGTCGAGGGAATGAAGGGTCTGAATCTCATGTCTGTTTTTAGGTGTTTATTCTGATTTGGAAAATAGGCTCCTGGACTGCTTCAGTCGTATCTCCAGGATCCCAATGAGCTCCTGCAGGGAGGCAGTGGTACAGGGCTGCGCAGCCACCCTGCCGTCCTACTGGGGCATCTACGCCACCATCTCGGCCACAAGACCACCTTGTGGGAAGGAGGGTTTTACAGGAGCCTCGTAACTGACTGCAATTCCCCTACAAAAACCTAACAATGTATTTAAGGCATGTAGTGAATCAGTATTTAAATGTCACAGAGCTTTGGCATAAGGAGGACACTTAGCACAAGCCCATCAGAAGATCCCTTGCTATTTACAGAGGTGGCAATGGCCTTCTACAAAGGGAGCAAGTCCCTTCCTTTATCAGTGGGAAAGTGGCAGAAGGACTTTTAGCCGCGCTTCCCAGCAGTTCAGCCTCAGATCTTGGGCTAAACCCCAGGATTTTTGGTCTCCAAGGGCTCGTGCTGTCCCTAACACTCTTCTCCTTGACCTTGCTGGAGGAGGCACCACCCAAGCAGGGTTTGTCACACCACTGCCTGGAGTCAGCTGTATGCCAGGGACCTGTGCTCGAAGGATCACATCCCTGGGTCCCTGTTTGACCAGGGGAAGAGAAATGACAGTAAAGCCAATGCACTTTGCAAAGCCTTTTAGGAGCCAAGGGCAGATGTACTAGCCAGGATGGGTTGTCCCATCAAGCCCCAGGGAAAAAATATAATCAGAAGTGCAATTCTTCTCCAAAGTCCCAGAAAAGTTCAGCTTTCAGTGAATGGTGCAAAATGCAAGGAGAAAAGACAATATTCTCACTTTCTCCTTTCCCTAGGCTCCAGATCCATCACAAGCCTTGCTATAATGGGCCATGACTCACGGATGAATTTATCTCTGGGGGCTTTCCCTGAGGAGCTAGGTGGGAAGAGGAGGGCTGGGGGCCCTTGGCATGCACCGAAGCAGCAAGTGCTCCAGCTTCTGGGGTGGCCACAGCACCAGGAATGGGTGAGGGGATTTGGGAAAGGCCTGGGAATGATGTGGGCACCTCCCCATGACTGGGGCAGTGCTGGGAGGCCTGCAGGGGAGCCGATGGCAGCTTTGGGATGCTGCGATCTCCCGCACAAGGGTGCCCTGCCGCAGCTCTTTCTCCTGGAGGGGTTCACATCTGAGAGGAGACACTTGAGGTTTCAGCTTGCAATGTTTAAAGATCAAAGCCTGCCTGCAAGCCTTCATCCCAGCAGGCAGGGGGAAGAGGAGTGGGCAGACAAAGAGGCAGCAGATGCGGTGACCTTTGCATCCCGGGCGAAAGGAAGTTGGAAGTAAAATGCCAGCCCCATCAGGCTGCTTTGCATCCGAATCTGCYGCTCGCTCCTGCTGCTGCTGCTCTTCAGAGGTGCTGGGAGCCTGCGCTGGCCTTGATCTGCTCCCGCTATTTGTTTCAATTGATTTATTTTTAGATTTGTGGAGAGGAAGAAAGCAATAAATAAATAAATAACCTCCCATCCCCACCCCCAACATCTCAGATGCTGGCGAGCTCCTTGCAGACTGCCAGCTCTGCAGGGTGATGGAAATCATCTCCACCCTTCCTCCACCCCCTGCCTCTCCCCAGCAGCACCCCGCAAGCCATCCATCACTTGCTGCGCTCAGCCTTGGGGACAGAAGGTCTGTGGGGTCGGCAGCCATCCCCCTGCTCATCCTGCTAAACTCAGACACCCTCAGGTCTGGCGGCCGTGCTGGGTGGGGAGCCCCATTTCATGGAGCTGTGCTGCTCTATGGACGGTGCTTCAGCAAGCAGCTAGCATGGAGGACCTGCTGGTTGAGGTGGAGAGGGCAAGGTGGGCAAGGTGTCCACATATTCCCCCTGGCTGCTCCTGTCCTGCCCTGCCCTCCCCTTTCCTACAGCTACCTGGCAGCACTGCAGCAGGGTGGAGGGATGGGCAGCTGCCTGTGGTGGCCCCAGGAAGACCTGTGCTTCGTGTGATTGCACTGCAAGGAGAAGCATTTGCCTGGGATGACCGGAGGGATGCAACCAAGCCTCACTGGCAAGAGATATTTTTACTGTAAGCCTGTGAAAGACATGCTGCATCGTGACTGGCACCATGTGAGTATCCCCTCCGATGCTGGCCAGCAGTCCTGCCTCTGCCTGCAATGTGTTACCGGCGTCCTGGCCCCTCTGACAGCTAAAGCGAGGAGCATAGGTGGAGCTGAGGCACTGGGACTGCGTGGTTCCTCATTGTGGGGCTGATATTGCAGATGAAAGGCTGGGTTTTTCAGGTCATTCTGCCTGTTCTCCACATCTGCTGGTATCCCCTCCTGCCTGGCTGCGGCTGTGCAAAGCAGGAGGAGGTTGGCTGATCTCCCTGCAGCTGGTCTAAGCTGTTGGTGTGACCTGGCAGAAGCCACCACAAGGAAATGAAGCTAGGGTTACTACCATAGCCTGCCTTGTGATGATGCTGGCTGGAGGGACATGCTAGAGCTCTCCTGAGGCCGCTGAGCAGTGACGTTACTTTTTGGGTGCGTGCGCCTGTGATCCAGCATCTGCTCCCATTCACGCACACCCCAGTCAATGCACTGCCCCGATGCAGCCTGGCATCTTCCCATGCAGACCTGCTACAAAAGTCCAAGGGGGTTTAATTGTGTGGGAAGCCTGAAGGAGTGGTCTCCTTCCTCGGCTAACTAGAGCAGGACAAAGGTGCAGGTGCTGTTTTTAAAGGAGCTTTACCTTGGGCTGATTCACAGCTTTTCTTGTGAATTCTCCCCACACGATGCATCTAAGACCTGTCATGCTGGTGGGCAAGACCAGGTGGTTTCTCTTCCCACGTGCCTGGGAAGGGAGCACCACTTCTCTGGGTCGAATGGGACTGCAGCCTTGGGAATACACTTCGCTTCTTCATCCTAATATTTCACGTCCACCAGCTCCAGCTCCCTCCTCCCCTTGCCACTGCTGACACCAGGGTGTATCACATCTGCCGTGAGAGGCTGCTGGCATCACCCTGGGACTTGGGCAGCTCCCTGCAGAGCAGTTGTGTCCCCACAGTAGTTAGAAACCTTTGCTCTCTTTAAGTCAAACTACAGCCACTGTCACCTGCCTGGTATTTACCAAGACCTAACTTCTTGCAGACTGCAGATTAAAAAAAAAAAAAAAAAAAAAAAAGAAAAAAAGTCTCTGCTTGCTGGCCTGGAGGAAATAAAGGGCAGAGTCCTCTGCACCAGCTCCCAGGTAGCTCGCTCTTATCTGCACTGCAGCTCACTGTTGCATTACTCTCTGCACTTGCTCAGAAAATGCCGAGGCAGGACAGCGTTTGCAGAGCTCAGCCAGCCTATCCGGCAGGGTTACTCAGCAAGAACAGCCCCGAAAGCAAGAAAGAGCCCAGGATGATCTCTGTTAAACAGGGACAAACGAAATGCCCCAGGAGCAGATACCATTCAGCCTCATTGAATAAACATGCTTGAGAAGATTTCTGTATAAAACAGAGCTTTGCAGTGCAATCTCAATTGGCTTTCGGTCCAGAGCAGAGCTGCAAGGTGTTGCTCACGCATTTTAGGATGCTACTAGTGTAATAAATAATAAATGATTTGATACGAGCAGTAATTAGGGCTCATCCTCACTGGGGATGAGGCAGGGGGGTGGTCAGCTGCACCGGCAGCATGCCTGAGGCTGGGAGGTGAGAGGGGTCGGTCGCTGGCGCGACTCTGCTTAATCCCCATGGCCGGACAATGGGTCTGGGATGCAGCACAGAGCCAGACCTGCTGCTCGGGGACCCTGGCAGCAGCGAGGGGCAGGCGGGACCCAGCTGGGGGGATGCTTTGGGTGAGGCTCCCCTGAGTCGAGCCGGTGGGAGCGGTGGCACCCAGGCACTGCCTTCCCGGGCGGCTGGGTGCCTGCTTTCGTGAGCAGAAAGGAAAGTTGCTTGGAAGAAGGGAGGCGAGGTTCATAAATCAGGGACTGCGGATCGCACGAGTGGCATTTATGGCTCCCCCAGCACCAGTGCTGGGGAATGATGCAGAGCCCTTGCCCAGCTTGGCTGTGCTCCTGGAGCATTTCAGCACCTCCTGTCCCCTACCTGCTGCTGCTATTCATCCAAAACCTCCATTTCTCAATTGGGAAATGCCACCTCGTGCTGTGCCCTCACCTGCTGCCTGGCACAGGGAGTTGTGCCCAGCACCCTTTCCCCGCTCACCTGCACCTCCACTTCTGGTGGAGCTGATGGAGATGGCTGCTGCAGGTGAATCTATACATGGTTGCTTTAGACCGAAGCAGAAGCAGCTCTTGAATTTGTAAGTCCATAAGCACTTGACAGATCCCTGTCTCCCCAAGAGGGCAGAGCTCTAATCACAACACGCCACCCGACAGGTATTTTTTCAGATTTAATAACTTCAGGGAATACCGGTTAACCCCAGGCCACACCTGCAGTGGCCATATCTTTCCTAGATCTTTGTCAGCATTGGACATATTGCAAGCCTTTCCCTCAGCCAATATTTCTCTAACTTATCGTGATATCACCTATGTTCTGCTAAAATAACAGCGTTCTTCCCGTCATGCAGACAGAACTGGGTGAGGGAGGGTGCCAGCTCCTCTGGGAATGTCTGGCCACTAAAGAGAAATTTAGGACAAGAGATCTGGGCAAACTCCATGTATCTCTGCAGATGTCCTGGAGACTGAAATGCTCAAGCAGAGAGGTCGGGATCCTCAGGTTTAGGAGACCCTTCTCTCCCAGTTTGATGCAGTTTTGCTGAGCTGGGAAGGGTGAGCATGTTCTCTGAGGACCAAGAACATCCATGTAGCATGTCCTGAAATGAGCCAGTTTTCTGTGACCTGAATCAAGGCAGGAGAAAAGGCTCTCCCCTGTCCTGGTCCCTTGGCATCATCCAAGTATATAAAATACTTCCCCTGCTAGCACCTTCCATAGCATCAGTGCTTGAAACAACTGCAGTAGCTTGTATGTGCTTTTTCCATCTGGGTGCGTGTGGCTGTGGGATGTACGTGTGTCCTTTTTGCTGTGGAGGGACCACCTGCCTGCCACGAACACCCAGCCCGCTGCGTGAAAGCACGTGTGCCGTGTACGTGCCGGCATTGCCGAGGATGTGTGCGCCCGATGCAGTCTCGCCCGTGAGTTGCGGCGGTGTGCTCTGCACGGCTGCCTGACCGCCAAGCCGTGCGTGCATCGAGTGCAGCGGCACACAGGTGCTCTCTGCCTGGGTCGCCTGTCCTCTCCTGCACTCCTTTTTACAAAGACGTGCTGTGAAATGGAGCTTTTCGCACAGACCCATCCAGGCTGGAAACGGTAAATTCAGTTAAACAATAAACTGTGTTTTTTGCAGCAGTGTCTGCTGCATGATACCCCATCCGTCCGTGCTGCAGGCGCAGCAGGGCAGCTGTCCTGTGCATAATTGAGCTCTATGGAGAGCAGCCGAGACAGGGAAAGCTTTTGATTTCCACTTGTGCTGGCACCCTGCTGGAAAGGCCTCCTTGGAAGGCTGCCGGGGCTCCTGCTGCAATTAACCCCGCCGAGGGCAGCTGCAGGCGGGAGGTCCCCAGAGAGCCCAAGCGTGGAGGCTGAGTCTGCTGGGGAGAGCGGGAGCAGCATCATTAACGCGGCGTTTCTCGAGGTCTCTGTGCGCAGGGGAGGTGGGTCAGCACGCACCGGGGTGCTAACGAGGACGTCGGAGACCCTGGCAATGAGCGGTCACCGCAGACTGAAAGGCAGGATGGGGCTGTAGAAGGGAGCAAGGAGGGCAAAGGGCTTCCAGGCACAAACTCCTGCACTTCTGAGAAGGAAGATTTGGGTCAAATTTGGTGATCTGTTTTCAATTAAACAGGTAACAAGCAGAAAGGGAGAGCTGCTCACGGGGAGCAACCCAGCGCCCACGGGTGGGACCGTGGGAGGGGGATGTGTCCCTTTGGTGGGGTTTCACCTTTCCTGCTTGCACCTACCCACCCCTGTCCCAGGAGGATGATGTATCCGGGGAATTAACATTATCTGGGGTGTTTCCCGTTCTCCTTATTGCAAACACTAAGCTGGTTTGTGGCTTCTCCTGGCCCTGCTTTCAGCAGCGGGGCTGGGATGATCCTGCCTCTCCAGAGTCCCACAGTACACATCTCCCCTTTCCTTCCCTCTCCCTTTTTTCCCCCGGCTACACACTTCGAGCAGGCAATACTCTGCCAGAGGAGACCTGCTGCACGCAACCCAAAGGAGAGGAGCTGCCGGGTTAGGGACTCCTGGGCTCATTCAGCCTCATGGACCGTGCAAACGGTGACAAGCTGCTGGGACCAAATAAGCCTCCACCTGTGCTTGGAGGCAGCACCGGGTTCATAATTCAATTCCCAGGCTTGGCAAACCAGGGCAAGGGAAAGCTGCCTGGAAAGTCCCTGGCTGCGCTGTGATGGGAAGCAGTACATCACTTCAGAGGGAAGGTGGTCCAGCTTCTCCCACCACTGCCCACCCCCTGGGAAGCCTCAGTTTGCAGTAGCATGACCCCTCAGCCAAGGCACAAGAAGAGAGAGAAGGTTTGGGCCAAGCAAGCAGAATTTAGGGGCTGGTGTTGTTTGGAAACAGCAGAAGAAGGAAACCACTGTGTCGTCCCAGAGCCCTTCACATGGCCCGAAGCGAAGCGTCGTGTTGAGGTTACTGGAGTTCTGCGCTTTATGGGGCCCTTTAAAATGAAAAAAAGAGCAGATGTCATTTTAAAGGAAGAAAATGTTGCCCTGAAGCCAGGAAATCCTGAAGTATCATAAGAGAAGATCAAATGGAAACACTTAAAGAAATGTCAACAGAAGATGTCCTGACGCTTTCGGAAAGGTTCCCCTCGTGTTTTGGACTAAAGCTATTTGTCAGGTTTGACCTCAGTTTGCAGTTACTGAGGTCTCTCTCCCCTCTCTCCCTTTTTGGGCAAAATTCCCAGCAGCCAGAGATGTCACCCACCCCCGAGGAGCAGCAAAGCCAGCTGGGGAGCCAGCTGTGTGTCCCCGGCTCCTGGTCCTGGGCTAGGTACACAGTAGGTACATCTCCAGATGGAGCTGGCAGGGCTCGGGGCAGACTTCCAGCTCAAGCCCTTTCTCCTACTACTCCAAAACATTTTGTAAACTCTCCCCAAGGCTTTTTCCTTTTGTTATTGCCTCCGGCTCAGAAAAGATGCTTCCTTTGACAGATGAAGCTAGTGGAGAATGAACGCTGTGACCCAAACATTGTTTGCTTCACAGTGCAGCAGGGGAAATTCAGATTGCTCTAGGAAGATGTTATTTTGTTCTCTAAACCRTTCCCGGTTCTGCTTTTGTCTGTGGAAATCACTTAAAACACCTTGAAACACATAGCACCGTGTTGCTGCTGATGGCCATCCCTTCCTGACTGCCTCCTGAGGCTGAGCTGGTTTTGTCTGCTCTAGGGCAGAGCAGAGCTGTGCTGCCTTTCTGGGACTGGTTCCCAAAAGGATATCCCAACAGGATACACTCCCAAAGGGTAGCCCATATCCCAGCAGGKTATGTTCCCAAAAGTCAGCGTGGCTGAGGATGCCCCGTCTGGGGGGAAGCCAGCAGAGGGGAGATGAGCGGTCACAACCAAGGACCCCAGGGCTCGGGGATGAACCCTGGCTGATTTTACTTACAAGCAGAGGTGCAGACTACAAGCCCATCCTCCATGGTGGGTCCTTCCCACCTGCCACCCTGAGCCCCATCCTGGAAGACTATTCCTCTTGTGCCTTTGCCATCTCTGGCTACAGGTCCTCCTGCCTCTGGAGGAGTTTCTTGTTCCCTGGAGTTCCCAGTTGCTTGAAGCCTGCTGTAAAGAGGTGGCTAGAGCAGAGAGAGAGACCAAGAAGAGCAATCAGACAGCAATAACCTCACAGAAGAGAGCATCACATCTCCTACAGAGCAGAAAGCACATGGGTGAGAGCTGGTGGGTGATAACACCCATGCACTGGTGCAGGGCTAAGCCCCAAAGTAGGGAGAGATAAAACTTGATACTCTCAGAACAACTCAATGCCAAGATCACTCAGCAATCCGTTAACCCTCCTTATCACTGACCTGCCACTAACCTGCACCTCCAGGATGCTGCACCTGCAGCCACAGCAAAAATGCAATTTCCCGAGCCCTGGACACTCAGGGGCTTGATCCCAGCTGAGACAGCTGGAGGGGAAGAACATCATGTCGTGCCACCTCCAGCCAGGTCCACTGGGAACTTCCCCAGAGTACTTGGCACTTCACCCTGAACCACAGTGAATTGTAAATCGGTGAGTTTTCAGGGGAAGGAGAAACACTGCAAGACCCCAGAGAGGTGGCTCCCTGCAGGGRATCGCTCCATCAAAACAAGCACTGCAAGATCAACATTTTGGGAACTGTTGGTTGCTGCTGCGCTTGGAGCGTGTCAATGGCAGATAACTTGCATCTCTTTCTGAAAGCAAGAGATAAGTCTAATCCAGTAKGAGCTTAGATATCAGCAACAAAATCTAATTACAAGGATGCATCAGGCTCATTGATCACTTTAAATGGCAATGCAAAAAGTTTGGCCCATTGCATAAGAACGGCAACGTGTCTCCACTCCGCGCTGTTTTATCAGGGGAAGTTGCTTCCCCAATGAGCTTGTATTGACAGGAGCGCAGTGCTGTGCTGATGACAGCACGTGGCTTGTGTTATATTAAAAATATAATTTGTGCTTACTGGAAATAATAAAAGGCAATTCCAGAAATACTCAGTGGAAATGCACTGGATTCCAAGGATTTTTCACAGTAAGTGGGATGTCTGCACCAGCCAGACCCCCAGCACTTCCAGTGTCCCTGGCTAAGGGAGGACGTGAAGCAAGGATGTCACAGCCCGCCGTGCCCCTCTTTCCACTGCTCCCTCTAGCAGACAAAGTACCAGGAGCTCTTCTGCCATCAGCAAATCCATCAGCCAATTTCAACCCTTCTGTGCTCCGTGTGGCAGGTGATGCTCGTCTAAATGAAGCCACAGCCCTGCCCCTGCCAGGGCAGCTTTCAGACTGGCAGTAACACGCTCACAGTTTTCCTTGCGATGGTTTAATGCTTCTCCAGACTTGGCAGCAAAAATGGGAGGAGGAGTGCAGAAAGTGTCAACTGAACAGAGGCTTTCTGGGCCTCAGAGCAGGGCCAGGCTTGTGTGAAACATCTTATTTATTGCCTGCCTCGGCTCTAGCTCTGGAATATTGTCAGAGGTGCTTGGTGGGGTTTGCATGGACAGACTAGCTCATCCTGAGCAGCTGTGGGCTGGAGACCAAGCCAAAGCCTCCGAGGTCCATGTTGAGCTCCCAGACTGGTTCAACCTGTGACCTTTGGCAGACACCAAATAGCCCAATGTGCCTCAATGCAAAGGATTGCTAGCTCAGGGGGACAATATTCCATTTTCTTTCATTTTTTGTGTGCTCAGACATCCCCCAACAGCCCATTCCTTCCTTCAGGCTCAGCATACCCAGTGTCACCTCGTGGCTAGGGCTACCAAATTAGGGATGAAGGAAGCAAGGCACAAGGTTGTACAGCTCCAGATGGCAGGACATTCAGCTGCTGGGGGATTAGAGCTGCAAATGTCTCTGGGCACCAAGAACAGAGAATAACGGGGGCAATAGAGGGCTGGACAGTCTGTCACCTTGCTGCCTGCCGCCCTCAAGAAACTCAGAGCTTTGAGCCTTGACCAGGGGTTGCCTCAGCTCTTTACTCATACCTATGCTACAGACTATGATCTGTCATCTCCAGGAGAAGGGTCCATCCAGAGGAAGGGGTGCCAGGCTTTGAGCATAGGTCTGTGTCTCTTTCTATGGGCACAGAGACCTCCTCAGGACAAGGGGAAGGGCTGTGCAGCCTCTTGGCGAGGCTTGGGCACACGGGTTTGGATGGAAGTTGTCCTGGTCTCCCTTCCTCCTTTCCATTGCTGATGTATCCCCTGCAGAGAGGTTCATGTGGAAGGAAGAGCACCTGAGGAGATCTTACAGGACTGAGCCCAGCATCCTCATGGCTGCACCCAGGGAGGTGTGGAGCACCCTGCACCCCACTACACCCACTGGCTCCTGTATGGTCTTTGTCCAAAGAAGCAGACTCAGCCCTTAAAGTCTCCCATCACAGCAGCACCCATGGGGAGAGGAGACTCAAAAAAAACATCATTTGCCAAAACTCCTCCCCAACACACAATGCTTAAGCAAGTCTAAAACCAGCATGCCCTGCTGCAATGTTGTCATAACAGATTTATAACCAGTCCCTTGCCTGCTTCTCAAGTATTATTACACCCTGTTAACTCTCTCCAGGGTAGGCAGCCCCCAGCCAAGGGCATCGGGCACCTCTGTGGGGATGGGGCAGGTCTGGGGTCCAGTCAGGACCAAGCCATTTCCTATAGAAACTCAGCCCTTCAACACATGCAAATCTACTCAGATTCAAAGTTTACATCCTCCAAAAAAGAGATCATCACAGCCAGACAGAGGGAAAAAAAAGTCTGTCAACATTTACATAGCAGAAATTGTTTTTTGGGGGCTTTTTGCTCCCCTGGGGCAAGAAGGTTTCATTGTTTTGTGCAATGCCTCTGCACAACAAACAGTCGTCCCCTCCCGAACTGTCGTTTCAGAGTTCCCACCGTCTTGCTTTGAGTGCAATATCTTCCAAGGGACACATTGTCACCCTGCAAAAAGAAGAGAAGCAGACAGGAAAACATTTTAAAAGACAAAAATAAAGCTTAGTCAGTCAGGGACCCTCTTGATACTGAGTCAAGATGCATTTTGGATGAAGAGTTGTTTTATAGATGGGCTGATGTCTGTTCAAGACAGGAGTCCTGTAGTGCGAGGGAGACAGTGCGGACGGAGCAGTTCAGTAATGGGTTTCAGTGTGTATCACCACAGCTCCCGCAATGTCCAACGAAGCAAATGATTGCACCTGCGGCATCAATCATTTAGCATCATTAGACAAGAAGCTCTGTCACAAGATGAGCGTCTCCTGCTTGGAAAATAAGTGTCTCAGCTTTACCTCTGTGCTATTGCATCAGCGGGGGACCCATTATCCTGTGACAACGGTCTCTAGCTGGCATCATTCCTGCCTGGAGGAAACCAGAAACACAAGAACCCTCTTTGCTACCCGGATGTGCTTGTGCAATGGGTATTTAATCTTTGAATTTGAGATGTACAGGGTGCCACATGGCTCAACAGTTTATCACCAAACCACAGGAAAAGCCAAACGTCTCCTGTGCTCTGAGTTTGCTCGCAAGGCTGCTGCAGTGAGCTGGTGTCTGGGCAAAGTGGGTCTCAGGGAGATAAATCTAAGTCTAAAATGGATGTGAGGGGATGGACAACAGCAGAACACCCCTGATCGCACCTGACGTTCACCAGGCTTATCTCTGGGCAGGATGATTAAACTCCCTGTATTTGTGAACAGCAAGCAATACACATTCCTTTCTTCACTAACACTTGGTTGAGTCCCCAGAAAGAAACTTTTCTAGTTACATCAGTTGCCAAATGAGGTTAGTAATTATTCACAGCCCCGAAATAATACATACCCCCAATCAGGCAGTCGCCATCCATAAAGGCATGGTCGAAGGCATGAGCTATCATCTGAACGTTTGCTCTCCTCGGGAAGCTCATTTCCATACAGAACTGCACCTTGTGCAATATATCTCCAGGAGCGATCACTTAATGCCTCAGCTCCAGGGAATGGGACCAAAAAAAGTGAGTGAAAACTATTGATCTGGTTTTAAGTAGAGCTGTATCTATTAATCTGGGAACACTAATCACTGGGGGTTTGACAAGAACATGAGGTTTCCAGTGCTGCATTAACACTCTCCACCCTCTTGGGCAAAGCCTGAGGAAGACAGAGCTGCTTTCACGGCTTGGCCTAATGGCGTGCACAGAGCAGGCATCGACAGGCAGCAAAGCCTTGCAAGAGATACCGCTCCCTGCACACACACATTATTCCTGGTGTCTGACAACTTCTTTGACCAGAAGGATAACATGGAAGAGATGATCCTGGGAAGCCCCAAGGACAATCTTCATCTTAGTGTTATCCCCGTGAGCCTAGACTGGATGTGGCATTATGAAGGTGGGAGCACGGTGACTTCTTGTCTCCTCAGGGGGATTTATCACTTCGTTATTTTCATCTTTCAGTAAGCCAAAAATGACATAATGAAGCTCAAGACCAACCAAGCTGGGGAGTTTTGCAGGGATAAAAAAAAGCAGCAAAGAAACTCCTTGCTGGTTGAATTTATTTCTCAACTTTTTTTAGATAGGGTGGGCTGTAAAACTCTTAGCAAGCAGCAAGGGGGTACGAATGAGGACACAGACCTAAATCTGAGCCTAAGTGAGCTGGGAGGAGAAGGAGGACCCATCCTCCTGCTGCTGCCAGGAAGGAAGCAGAGTTTACTGGAGGGTGTTTTTAACTGCTCTGAGACTCGGCTGTGATTTTCCAAGCCAGCACTGCTGCCTCCAGTCATAGTGGTGCCTGCATTGCTTGATTTCAGAAGCACAGCCGAAATTTCAATGCTTATTTTTACCCATTTTCCTCAGCTTTCTAGGGGACAATTGCCTGAGCAGGGCAGTCAAGGGTGGGGAGATTCAATTCTCTAAGTGAAAAGAAAATCAAAACCAACTGAAGCAAAAATAGAAGACTAACACAAGCTATCGAGTGACCCTCCAAGAAAAACTCCTAGCCATTTTTCCCTGCTACTCTTACCCTTGGCAGAAACCCATCTTTCAGAGCCGTGACTTGTCACCACTCTTCCACCTCTGCTGCCAGCCTGGGYCACGTTCTTCCTCTCTCATACCCAACCTCAGGTTCCCAGTCTTCCCTCCTGAGAGCTTCATAAGCATAAAAACCTCTTGGCCAGCTTGTTTTATGCATGAGTGAAGTCTTTGGAAGAAAGAAAAAAGACATTTCAGTATGTTGTAAGCTGAGGTCACTCTCAGTGACACTTTCCAGCTCACCCCAGCGCTGTGGTCCTCTGCCCCTCCAGCAGCCAAGAAAAAGCTTGCGCTGGGCTGGAGCAAGCTGCCTGGATGTCTGCCCATAGGAGAGCTGCTCCTCCAGCAACTCTTACTAGGGCAATCTCCAGCAAGGGGGTCAGGGTGGAACTGTACAAGGCACTTCTCCAAATGGATGCATCAGGCTTTGGTTGTCCCATCACATCTTGTGCTCAGATGCAGCCCCCTGTCTCTTTCAGCCACGTCAGACACATTCCTGCCACTGCTTTCTCACCTCTCCTGGGTCAGGCTATCACAGAAACCAACCTCCCTCCAAAATTTCAGTTTTATTTCAGCCCTCAGAGCAGTCTGCCCTGGCAGCGCCTCTGTCTTCCCAGTTTGTGGTTCCCGTTAACCCCATCTGGGTCTTTGCCAACCTTTCATGGCAGGGGTAGCAGCCTGTCTCTGAAAGCTAACACTGGAGACCTCAACTTCTTCTGCTGCAGCAAGCAATACTGAGCAAGATATGGTGGGCGCAGCAAGCTGGGCTCTCCCTGCTTTCGCTTCCTTGTCTGTTGTGGCCTCAAATGCCACAAGCTCTGGGACTGTCCTGTTGGCTTATATCACCAAGGATTTTTATTAAGTGTTATTGGGCCTCACCAACAGCCTTTCCTCTGAGAGCTGTAACCTGCCAAAAATGGTGGTCAACAGAGGAGACCCTAGAATGAATCCTCAAGGGTTGTTGACGGCAATGCTGAGTCTTCAGATCAATTCTCATGTTCTCCAGGCTGATGTGCCCAATCTGCTGGCCCAGGCTGGGCTACTGGCACTTCTAGCGGTGCTTTTGCAAATGCCAAGTTAAATCTTTGCCACATATGCTCATGTTCTGGAAAACCAGATCACTGGCTATTGGTTACAAGAGTTCAGTAATGATTTGTTTAGCTCCATTTTTTTTTTTTTTTATGGTGAAAGGTACAGTCCCACCCACACCCAGAGCTGTTGGTGGGAGCAGATGCCTCTTCTGCAGCAGTCTCTCAAGTGCCCTCTACCTTTGTCCTCTCTCCAAGGGCTTGTGTAAGGGATGGGTTGCTCTGCCCTGACATTAAACAATTGTGATTGGAGGCTCTAGGTGACTGGATGTGAGGTTTCTTTGAAGCAAGAGAAGCCAACACCTCACCCCAAGGGTCTCTACTCACCGATTCAGGTGATTAGAGGATTTTTTCCTCCACATTTCCAGGGCTTTCTGGTTTCYTCTTTAAATGTTCTTTAGGCCCAACAAGCTGTATCTCCTGTTTCTCTTTGACATACCCAGGTCCATTAGCCACATCCCAGCTCAGATTCTTCTCCAGCCTCCCTGGGTGGTCAGGAATTGGGTGAGGACTTCCAGTGTTTTGACAATTTCATTCCACAGACTATCTTGATTTGTAACTACATTTTCTGCAGGAGGGATGGTCGTTTAATGCAGTGGTGAACAGCAAGTTATCACCCAACTCTTCCTCCAGAGCAGAACAAAACAAATTAAAGCTCCTACAGATCTGGCCCTGGGTTACAGCTGCTTGGCGCAAGCTCCTTCAATGGACTGTGAAACAAATTAGCACTCAAGAACTCCCTTGCAGAGGGTTCTGCTCCAGCCTGCCTTTTCCTCCTTTGTTAACCCTCATCCCAATGGTGGTTTTTCCAGAGCATCTTCAACTCTGGGCCCTGAGCCAGTCACATCACCAATAACTATGTTCACTCAGCATGTACATTCACCATCTTCCACTCAAAATGAGTGAAATTTAGAATCCAAACCCCAGACATGCACATTTCAACCTGCATGTCCATGGAGTACCAAGAGAGTTACATCACAGAACATCTGCTTTCATGAAGATGGTAAAACAGACATATTAAAATTACATGTATTTTAAAAAGGCCTTTTGGTTTTGTACATTGGTCCTACAGCTGGGGAGATGGCTCACATGAGGGTACTGTGCCTTTGACTGTCATGGTTTAACCCCAGCTGGCAACTGAGCCCCACCCAGCCGCTCGCTCACTCCCCCCTGGTGGGATGGGGGAGAGAATTAGGAGGGTAAAAGTGAGAAAACTCATGGGTTGAGGTAAAGACAGTTCAATAGGTAAAGCAAAAGGTGCACACACAAGCAAAGCGAAACAAGGAATTCATTCACTGCTTCCCATGGGCAGGCAGGTGTTCAGCCATCTCCAGGAAAGCAGGGCTCCATCACGTGTAACCATTACTTGGGAAGACAAACRCCATCACTCTGAACATCCTCCCCTTCCTTCCTCTTCCCCCAGCTTTATATGCAGAGCATGACGTCATATGGTGTGGAATATCCCTTTGGTCATTGGGGCCAGCTGTCCCGGCTGTGTCCCCTCCCAGCTTCTTGTGCGGCCCCCCCCAGCCTCCTCGCTGGTGGGGTGGGGTGAGGAGCAGAAAAGGCCTTGGCTCTGTGTGAGCCCTGCTCAGCAGTAACAAAAACATCCCTGTGTTATCAACACTGTTTTCAGCACAAATGCAAAACATAGCCCCATACTAGCTACTGTGAAGAAAATTAACTCTATCCCAGCCAAAACCAGCGCAGACTCCCTGGACACGTGGCCTGAAGACACAAACAGGGATGCCAGCAGCAAGGTGGAGGCTCCGTACAGGCAGGGCACTCCCTTGCCCGAGCTGTGCCTCACTGCCAGAGATTAAAACTGCCGGTTTTTGCAGCCCTGGTGAATTATAAACAGAATCCGTGGCTGCAAAAGGTTGCTCTGCACTTCAGTGGGGGCCTTTTCAATGCTAATGCATGCAGCAGGCAGGGAGCAGACTTCTCGACTCAAACGAGGGGCTCTCAAAGGCCAGATTTCATAAAGTCACCTTCCAGTTTCTCTGCCAGAAGCAGCTGCTGACTTTAGTGCTGCTGATTTACAAAGAGGTAGAAGCGACCAGACCTTTGAAGCATGTTGATCTTTATAGCCTACCCCACAAAGATGGAGCTTTTTCTTTTCCTTACTGTTTTGCTGTAGTTTTGCTCTATTTTCCTGCCCAACAGGAAAACCATCCCACTGAAGCTGACTTGTGACCCCCAGCTTTCAGTTTGACCCTTCCCAGCTGGCTCACACTTTGTCCAAAGACAAAGGTTGTTCTGGCAGGGTCCAAGGCAGGGTCCCTGGTTCCTGGGACTACATATAGGGTTGCTGCCCCCAGAAGAGTGAAGGCTGTTTTGACTGCATCAGCAAGGGAAGAGTCCTTAAACCTCAGCCKGTGTTCCCTTTCTGCTGGGTTAGTACAGCCAGCCTTCAAAATATTGCTTGGTYGCACGACATTAAAAGATCTCCTGTCCAAAATTCTCCATGCATCCTTCCTCTCTCTCCCTACACTCCAACAGAGAAAACAAGAGGCAGGTTAGCTGCAGGAAACTCCGCTTCCTCCCCCGGCCCAAAATCATCGGTGCAGTCATTGTGCACAGCAATCCCGTGCTTAATGCACAAAGAGCTTGTTCCACACTTCTGTTGGCTGAAATAATCCATAGCAGCCTGGAATTTAACATAATCCACCTTGAAGACTGGGGGATGAATGGACGGATGAAAATGTCAGCTGGGAGCGGTATTTCCTCAGCAGCCAGTTCCTCTTGAGAGGGATCCCTCTGTTCAGCTCCAGATCAGGGGTGAAACCCCATCTCCTCTCACAGCCATCAAAGTGGAAAATGGTGACCTGGCACAAAAGCTCCTTGGAAAAACCTCCCCTTTCAGAGCAATTTGAAATACAGCTGAAGCTGCAGAGGGTATATGTGCAGCCCTTAGTGCCATCATAGGGCAGTAGCGCTTCTGAGATGGTACCCCCTGACCTAAGACCAGACCCAGCAGCGGTGGGGCTGCCAGCAGGAGCCCTGCCATCACCCGAGAGAAGTGAAATACCAAAATCCACATCATTCCCCAAGTCAGGCAGCCAAAGCCACCATGAAGGTCATGCAGAAAGATGGTGCTCCCAGCCCAGATTGTGTCACAGCACCCTGTGTTAGGAGCCTGACACAGCCTGAAGTGGATGTCGTGAAGACACCCCCACTGTCCACCTACTTCTCAGGATGTAAGTAGTAGTATTGTGGTTTTGTGACAGTAGTATTGAATTTGTGACAGCAAAGTAATAAATTCCCTGTTCTGGGCTCTCAGACTGCACAAACTGTTAGAGATTATTAAAACACCCTGCCTTATCTCTTGCACTATAGACCTGCTGCAACTTTCAGAGTAAACAGAGCCCAGAAATTAAGCAGACCCCTACAGAAGGGTCTGAATGAAACTCATCTCCCACAAAGACAGGAACCACAGAGACAGCTTCATCCAAAGTCTCATGGCCAAGAAAATTACACTTCTAGCTTGGGCTGGCAATGGATATGCACTAGCTTTGCTGCTTTTCCATTGGAGGTTATGAGATTCATTTCTCTCAACAAGAGTGAGCAGGAAAACCCCTGAGATTTCCCAGTTTATTAATAAAACACTTCTAGCTAAGCCTGAGGCTCTAAGTCTTTGTTATTTATTAGAGCTGGTGCAGAAATGGAAAGTTTTTCTTAAACTTTTGCAGAAAAACAAACCCAACATATGACATTTTTGGCTACAGGAAACTTTCCCCCCCACAGTAAAATCTGGAGGGGAAAAAACAYGTTAAGACAACCAGGTGGAAAAAGCACTCTAACCTACTGTTTTTCATGAGGCCAGTAAGAGTCTGACTGTCCTTAAGTCTTCTGCACCCCTGTTCAAACTGGGTGAAAGTGGTCATCTGGTTTGGATGCTCTTTGAGGCAGGGAATGATTGACAGAGATACAGATGGCTAGTGCAGTGACAAATTTTGTTGACTTAGCCAGGCAGGCAAAAAAAAAAATTAGTTAATTTTCTTAAGTTTGTCTTTTAATCTTTTAAAAAGTGAGAAATATTTATATTTATTTGCCAATAAAAAAAATCAGTTTGTAGGGACTTCTGAATGACTTCCCTCTGGTGACCTGTGCAGGAACAGCAATGCACAAAGCAGGCCTGAGACCAAACAAAAGCCTAAATAAGAATATGGGAAGAGACTTGCCTGTTATCTTTCATGAGAAGTGGCAATAGGAAGCCAAGACCATTCTTGATGTCCACACCAAGCTAACAAAGGTATGTAAGCAACTGGCTGTTCAAGTAATCCTTTGCAGGATAATTCTCACTCCTAGGGGAAGTGCAAAAAGATGTGATGGGACAAGATCAGCCTGGCTCTGAACCCTTGATGTTAGGAAGGTGTGCAGATGCTTGCTTACTGGGAAGATCCATGGGGAAAACTCTCTTCCCAACAGATGGACTTCAGCTGAGGCCATCTGGAATCACAGCAAGCATGACAGATAAGTAGTCTATTGAAATTCAGGATGGAGAGAAGACTGGGAGAAGTTTGTGGGATTCCCAGTAAACAATGCCTCCTACAATTCAGTTAGATGCATTCTAAATCAACTCAGCTGCAGGACAGAGGTCTTTAACAGCTCTGGGCAGCAGAGATGTGTGTTTGGCCCCAGTGTAGATCTGGGACAGAGGGTCTGTCAGTGCCTCGCCAACACCAGGGGAGGCAGGATGGCCTGGTGACAAAAAGACAACTGTCCTCTGCATATCTAAGCGCTCCAGCCCTGAAGTGAATATATGAAGTATGTTTATATTAAGAAATCCAGGGGAATTAACTCTCCAAAGCGTCATCACTCCATCCAGGGATGAACTGTGTAGACAGGAGCACAGAGAGGTGACTGACCAAACGTACCATGTAAGCTACAGTCAACCACCAGCTAGTGTTGATTGTAGGTTGATATCAACTGTGGGAATATCTAAACAATCTGGATAGAACAAGCTGCTCAAGGTTAGCCTTAAAATAGAAAGTCATCCAGACCAAGTTCAGTAGCATGAAATTCTCTAGGGGTTAAGGCAGTATGTAGCTCTTGGCACAGTCAAGTAAGCAATGCAGTAGCTGCGATGTAGAGGCACCACAGACCTGCAGCCAGAGACCTCCAAGTGAGCAAGTGTCTCTTTCCCTTACTTCCCTCACTGTCAACATCAGTACCAACTGCACAACTTTGGTACATGCTCTCCAGAGAGACAGGAAGGGAGGAATCACAGTGCATTGATTTGTCCCTGCCTGCTTGGCTTTGAGATTCACACCCGGTCACCAGCTTGGTCAACGAAGAAATAAGCCATTGACAAGCATATAAAAGAGGAACTCGGTGTGATGTTTGCAGCCCTGGATGTGCCATCTCCCCAGGGTGGGCTGCTGGCTTTGTTCAGCAGGTCCATGACAAAACTCCCTCCTGCTCTCCTCCCCCAGCACTGCTAGCTGGCTGGGCCACTTCTCTCCCAGAAACCCAGGATCCTGATACTTTCTGAACAATCAGAAAAGAGGAAAAAATGCCTACCTGTGCACATCTCGGAGTGTACACAGGTTTTTATTGTACAGTCTGTGGTTGCAGGATAGGCTTTCCTGATCATTTTAATTTCCAGGGCTTAGGAACTTCCCAAGAAAGGAATAGATTGAGATGTTCAGTCACTGTAATGCTGCCCTCGAGCATATCAACTGATTCCCCCTATTTGATGTCACCTGCAAGCCTTGAGCAAGTATTCCATCTCCTCCAGGTCATTAAAGACATTAAACGGGACAAGTCCCAGGATAGACCTTTGAAGTACTCCACTTCTGGTCTCCAGGTAGGGTCCAGTTTCTCAAGCTCATGTCCAGGAGTCCCTCCCCACAAGGGCAGAGACTGTCTCCAGAAGAGACAGTAGGACGCCAAGAGTGTGACTTCACCCTTGGATGGAAGCGACTCTGCCTTTCCCACCACCATGTTTATTATAGAAGGGCTCAGATACGTTCCTGACATTAGAGATGTTAGCAAGACAACACTACACATTTTTTACTTCCTGTGTGAGCCAGATGCAGCAAAGAGCACTGAAGTCCTTAGCTGTATAGGCAGAATAATGTCTCCATATTTACAAGGTCATTCAGGTGACCTTCAGGTACCTTCCTCAAGGTTCTGGTGCATTTCCAGGCTTGAAAGAGATGTACATTTCCTTTTCTGAGATGAGATGTACATTCATCATGCATTTTTCATAAAAGTCTATCTATATTCATTAATTGCTTGATATGTCCTAGTTGCTGAAGAGAGCTCAAGGGATTTAGCAAGGACTCTGAAGTCTTTGGTTCCTCCCCTAGCTCAGCAATGGCTGGGAGAGGAGAGCAGTGGATAGCATGAAATGCTTTGTCCGTTACCTCTTCATAAAAACTATCCTTCCTGTGAGAGATAAGAGTCTAGATGGTCCATAAGATGCCAACTGTTACCTCTTATGAGARAAGAGGCCCCTGCCATAGTGGGGTTGATAAATACAATAAGCCATATCCTATATATTCTGCAACAAAAAGAGGACTTCAGCTGTCCAGAAATCAAAGCATTTTAGCATGTGGCTGAAAAACAACAGTGTTTATAATATCCCAAAATAGATTTCCTTGGGTAGTGGCTGCAAGCTGGTACTTCCACCCAGCTAATCATACTAATGGATAAGCATCTAGCCAAGGAGGGAGAGCTGTGACATAGCTGGAAAGTTAATGAGAAAATAGGAGGTGTGACTGGTTACATGGGTTTTTTTCTGCCTTACTCTGGACAAAAACCTCATTTCTCTCAACAGAACACTTTTTGTCTTTACAAAAGATGTGAAGCAATTTCAAGAAAGAACATACTCCATGCATAAACCTACCTCATTTTTTTTCAGGTTTTTCTTCTTGTTTTATGCTCCCAGCAGAGGACTCACATATCCAGTAACAGCCACATGCAGTTGAAGCCTTGCAACCACCCACTTGCTCCCAGTCATCATGGAGCAGCAGAAGCAGGGCTGCTCCCTTCAGGAAGGTGAGCCAAGGGGGACCACACAGCCATCAGGGCAGGGGCCAGCCAGGACCTAGTCCCACGTTACCCAAGCAAGGCAAGCAGAATAGACACAGAGAGGGTGGCCAGGTCCAACCAAGAGTCCAAATCATAAGGCAATACCATGGTGATGAGGCAGGTCCAAGGTCAAGCTGGGAAGTCCATGGGTCAGGAGCATCAGGCAGGTCCATAGTGACAAGGTCAATCCAGGAGATCAGCCTGCAGATTGAGGTCCAGATCAAGGGGCTCTATAGCCAAGCACAAGCTGGGGTTGAGCTGAAGACCAGTACTCCTCCAGCACAACTTAAAGGAGTGAAAGCCTGGGCCAAGCTTAAATAGCTCTCCTGGGCCCATGGGTGTGGGTGGAGGCTCC
Source organism: Phoebastria nigripes (assembly GCA_035582835.1). Classification (NCBI taxonomy): domain Eukaryota; kingdom Metazoa; phylum Chordata; class Aves; order Procellariiformes; family Diomedeidae; genus Phoebastria; species Phoebastria nigripes. The sequence continues at coordinate 81,630 of JAYKAV010002781.1, forward strand.
AGGTGAGGCTGCTCAGGGCCATTAAGGCTTGCTGGTGTCCTCAGGGCTGTTTTGTTTCAGTTAGCAAGGCATGAACAAACCAGCCAAGGTGAATAACCGGAATTATCTCCCAACATCTCCTTGTTTGTGTGTGTGTCAGGAGAACCCAAACCCTGTATTCCTTCTGACTTGGCAAGTCCTTGATACAGTGGAAGCATGAGAAAAAGTCCAAACCAGTTAAGCAATCAGGAAGCCATGAGGCTGTGAACGGTTGGGGAGCTGCCTGCCTGAGGACGAGTCATCTTTGGGGGTCCTCCTGCAGCTCGTGTCGTGGGGCTGCTGCTTGGCCTCAAGCTCCTCACTCATGAGAAAATAATGATTATTTACCTAATCATTGCTTTATGCCCCAGGGAGCAAGGAGATCCCAACCACATGGGGTGAGAGGAGTGGGGGCCCTGTGGGATGGATGTGCCAGTGATTTTGTGCCTCCCCACCCCAGAGCACCCCAGATGCAGTTTGCATCAGAGCCCGTCCCGGCCATTAGGTTAAACAGGGTGAGTGCCTTTGCCATCATTATCAAGGATGGCTTCAGGACCACCAGTATTCACGTGCCCTAGAGCAATGGTGTGACCCAGCTGAGCAGAGAGGACCTGTGGCCAAACCTCAGTGGCTGGGGCTGGTCTGCAGCCCCACAGCAGCCCAGGCAATGCCCATTTTGGGTGGTCCCAGCAGCTCCTGGCTCCTGTTAGAAGCTTAGTCCCCAAAGCAGCTAAATCAGGACAGCAGGGCGTGTAGACCGATGGAAGCCCTGCTGGCGAGCATCTTCTGGTGTGGATGGGGTCAGCCACACAGAGCTACCCATGTGGGCAGAGTCCGAAGGGACCCAGAGGTCAGAGCCAGACACATGCCCCAGTTCATCCCAGCAAACATCTCCAGCAGAGCCCAAGCTGTTTCTGCTCCCRGCATTTCCCTCTGTGGCTGGCACAGAAATACCTGCGGAGGCAGGGGCTGGGATAAGAGGTTTCTGGCACGGGCTGGGGATAGCTGAGTTATTCATGAGCAAAGCCTCAGTCCTGCTGACTTGAATGGGAATTTTGCCTACGGCATGACTGTGGGGGTTGGTTCGCAGGCTGGGAGGCAGGTACAGATTGCTACACGATGTGGGATCACATCGACACTTCATTACTAACTAACGTTTATTAATAAAAGGCAGAGTTTACAGGCTGCTTCTGCGAACATTATTCATTCACACGTGCTCAGAGATCCTCCTCGGAGATGGCAGAGTTATTCACACACTCATTGTGGGGAGGCGTGGGGGAGAATTCACATTCACCCCATGCCTCCCCATCCTTTTGGCTATTGCTGCAGCATTTGGACCAGTCTCCAGACTGGGATGGAGCAGAGAGCAAGGGATGCCCGTGTGACACCCGCCCTCCCATCCTCTCCGGCCACCGCAGAGCGGGGACGTGGTGCCTGTCCTCAGCCGCTGCCGGGGAGCCGTTTGTCTCATGCTTTTGCAAGTGTGAAATCCAAGGTGGCAGCTTGACATACAGCAGCAGGAGAGAACAACCTCCCTCCCTCCCTCTGTGCGTCCTCTCTTCCAGGAGGCCTGAAGAGCCATCGCGGCTGTGCCTCTGGTCCTTCTGCTCACGCCTGCAAGCATGCTAAGTAGGTGGCTTCTACTGGCCCAAACCCAAATATTAGCCTTCAGGACCCCTGCACCTCTCACTGTAGACCTTGCCATGGGATGTCTAAGGCTTGACCTGGGTCCAGTCCAAGGAGATCTGGTCATCTGTGGCTGTAGTTCTTTCAAAACACAATCAGTGCTTGATTTTCCAAGACATTGTTTGCCTCAAAGAGTCCCTATGAGGTCTTGCTCTTATTTGGCAATAATCGCTTGTTCTGTCCAGAAATGGTTTTTTCCAAGAAACGTCACTGAAATTCACACATCTCTGGCACAGGGCACAACAGCAATATCATGGCCAGAGGTGACACCGCACGGGACCTGATCACACTGTAGGTGTGATGAGTGGCAGGAGAGGTCCTAGACCAGCTTCCCGAGGGCCTCCGGAACAGGGTGACGTTGCCCACCTCAGCCGCTGCTCAGACCAGACTTGCAGGGGAAAGCACAAGTTTGGCTGGGACCAGCAAGCAAAAGACTCAGGATGGTTTTATTCTGACTGTGCACGATGCCTCTGCCCGTGGGATCAGCTCCCATCCCTGCTGGGTGGGAGGGAGTGGAGGAGTGCGCAGGTGCTATTTATATCTTCAGGAGCGGCTGGATTAAACCGACAGAAGAAATGTGCCGTGAAAGCCTCTCTCTTCTTCATACACTATTTAGGAAGCTAGGACTGCAAAGCATCAGCTGTTTGGTTTTTTTCCCCGGCTGCTGGTGGCTTTGTTCCTGGGAGAAAATGCACGGGGAGCGGGAAGTCCACGGTGAGCGTGCACAAGCACCAGCACACCGTCCTGGGTCAGCACAGCCCCAATTTATTGGGGGTGCCAGGACCCTTTGCAGCTCCCATGGACCCTCCATGGTAAAAGTTGGAAGGGTTTGTGTCTTAGTGAGTGCACTGGTTTTTTGGGGGTCCAGACATTGTCCTGAGCCCGGGCACAGCAGCGTCTGGGTGATGCACAATGGCTTTTATAAAGTGTCCTCACACGAGCAAGGTCTCTACATTTTCTGAAAATCGAGCACCTCTAAGTATCCCAAGCTGGGTCCCTGAAAATGCAGCTCTGGAAATCCCCAGCCCATCTGAAAATCATGGCCCTGTACTTTGCCCTACTTAGGTCTTTGGACCAGACCCTGCTTACATCTCCACCAGCACCAACCCTGTATTTCCCCAGCGAAGCTTGGCTTGAGAGTGGGGTGAGAGAGTTTGTCTGAGCGTGGTGTCTTATGGATCCTACTGTGTTGCTGCAAGGTGGGAAACGGCTCGCTTCTGTTTGCATATATTAATCAAGTGATGAGCTGCACTGCTCTTTTCCTTTTCATGTTTTTCTCTGCTGCTCCCCAGCTGAAGTAGGAAGCTGTCTCCTTTGATTATACGTATCGTCTTTATTTGGGGCTGAGATCACGATTTAAGCGATCATTTGCTCAAAGCCATCTATGCCTCATTTTCCTTTCGCCCACAGGTTGTGGTCAGTGTCTAAAAGGCCAGAAAGGAGAGACCTTCCACCACCCTGTGCTCTGTGCTGCAACTGCTCAGCAGGGCATCAATTCACATGAATCCTCAAGTTCAAAAACATAATATCAACACAATTTCCCAAGTGCAGCCTTTTCCGGAGGTTTTGGTTTCAAAGGCATTCCTCTGCGGTCAGAAGGAATACTATAAAAACATGAGACGCTTCTGGTTTGTGAACATTCGTGTCTTGTTTGCTAGCATTTCTCTGTGCCTCCCTCGTCGTGAGGTCTCCAGGGAGTTGGTGGAAACATGAAAAGAGAGCAGCAAGCGCCTCTGACAGACATGGCCCCAACAATGTTGTTTTTTCAGCATTATTTTTGTTTTTAATGCTTCTCCTCATCAGTTTTGCTAGTGTTGCATGGGGCTTCTAGCTCTGTATTATTTTTTGCTGCAACGCTGTGCTGAGCATTACCTGGGATTTGCTTGCTCGCTCACATGCAGTAAGAGTTAAATCCTGTCTGAAATACTGAGCTGAAAGAGCCCCAGGGGAGGGCAGAAGCCTTACCTCCGGTTGCCTATGTGATAAGCAGCAGGTCCCTTGCTCCCAGGCATCTCTCACACCAGCCCAGCCCTTCTGTGCCCATCTCAGAGGGGCTGTCACCGGGGCTACGTGCCCTGCTGCTGCTGTAACACCCTGGGCTGCCAACAAGGGGCAGATCAGGTGGTGTTTAATGTCCCAGCCCAAGAAAAGCTGCTGTGCTCATGCTTGAGAGGATGCTAACTTGAAATTATCCTGCAGCATTCCCTCATCCCCACTTGCCCTTCTCTTTGCAGATATTGGTGTAATTGAGAGGAGAGGAGAGGAGAGGAGAGGAGAGGAGAGGAGAGGAGAGGAGATGCTTCTGGCCCATGATCTCAGCCTGCTGCCCGCAAGAAGCTCTGTGTGTGACGGGGCAGGCAGGGGAAGGCACCGTGCTGGGTGTGGGCTCCTGATGCCTCTTGCTTAATGCTTTCCTCAGTTGCACGGCTTCATTCRCCCCAGCCCATACCCCCACAGCCTTTTCCATATGGGGAATAGCCTGATCTCTCTCCTCAACCAGGTCCATTTGCTACCCATGTTCCTACCCATCCTCTCACAAATAAAGACTCTCGCATCATCTCGTATCTCCCCTGCGGGGAGGCTGGTCCTGTCTGTTGGAGCCCTGATATTCCCCAGCGTCTTGTGAAGGTCCTTCCACTGTCCTCAGCATTACAGACCTGAGCAGTTTCCAACACACACTAAAGAGATCAGTAATATTTACAGTAAATGATTTCCCACGTGTGGTTTGTGAAGATTAATGTTTGCCTGCTCTGCGTGAGCGTTGCTGAAGGGCACCTATGGACTGAGTTGATAAAGATAGTTTAATGGGAGGAATTATATCTCTCCTGATGAAGTTTCCAGCTGGGCTGAAGGTCCCCCTTGCCTGGCAGAGCATTGTGCCCTTCCCACGCTATGGCTTTGCCCAAGACCTCTTGGTGGTGGGAACCTCGGCTGTTTCAGCCCAAATGCCTGCTGTGCACCGGCTCCGCTGCCCTGGCTGGTGTTACGGTTCGGACTGCCCCATTGCTGCCCCATGCCCCTGGATCCCCCACAGCAGCGACCCGTCCTCTCCAGGTATCCCCCCTGCCTGTTTGCCATCGGTGGGAGACTGCGATTGCATCTGCCGAGATCGTCCACATCGGTCCTCCTGAAGCTCAAGTTTGTCCCCACCCTGATCAGCTTTTTCTCTGTCTGGGTCACTCCTGCAGAAAAAACACCTCTCTTCTCCTACAAAAACCCCTCTGTGTCTTTTTCCCGTCTGCCCAAAGACTTCTCTGTGGGGGTCCTCTTTTGTTCCTGCTTCCACCATCTGCTCTGTCCCTTTGCCATTGTGTCTTCCCGCCAGAAAGCTGAAAGCAGACCCAGGGCTTTTGGCTCCCGACTACCTCCCTGGCACACTCGGGGTTTCTCTTTGCACAGCCTTTGTTCAGGACTCGAGGTCAGAGATTTTCCATTTCAACATTTTCCAAAGAGGTTCAGGGTTTGTTTCACAAAAAGTTTTGATAATTCCTCTTTTATCTTAACACCTCCCCCCCCCCCCAAATTCAAAATATCATAATTTCCCAGAAGACAGAAATTCCATCTTTCTACCCATCTTTAAGTCCAGTGGTTTCAGGGCTAATACAGAGCTTGGTGGGTTTATTTTGGGAAAGGCTTGACTCCCAGCCTCAGTTTTCCTGCCAAGCAGGCAGTTCTTCATTGCTTTTGTCTGCATTTTGGTTTCTCTGGATGTTGGGTGAGCTGTCAACTTGGGAAGTTGCCACCGAGGCCTGAGTTACTTTATGGGTTCTTCTCCCATTAACATCCGTGTACAGCTGGAGCCCAAAGCCAAAGGAGTGACTCCAGGCTTGTGCCCAAAGTGATTGAAAACAGAAATCAGAGGTACAAACAAGAATAAATCCTGCTATTCTTAATAAATTTGGAGTTATAATAAATTCTAGTATCACTTTAAATGACTAAAAGCGAACACTTTGTATAGGTCTAAATTCTTCTCAGTGTGAGCTCTCTAGGACTTCTGACAAGTCATTCATCGCTGGGAACTGGCATCGTCCCTTGCTCTCCCTTATGTACTGGCAAACACTGGGTTTACTTCAGATCCCATCACTCCATGAGAAATATTGAAACAAAACATCCTGGTCACCACATTTCAAAAGAAATTTTCATCCGTCTAAAAAAAAAAAAAAAGAATCAAGAGAATATACGCACGTATCCTGGCTTTTCATAAAGTTTGGATATTAGTGCTCGAGAGTGCCCTTTTAATGCATTTCAGGAAGATTTTGAGGCTCTGTTAACTCACCACCATCCAACTCACTGCAACTAGGAACTTTTCCCCAAGAAAAATGAAGGAAGTACAAATAGAAACAGAAGCTGAATGACGCTGCCTTCACTTGACGTGATTATCATGTTCTACTGACCCACGAAGTAAATATTGATTGAGGTGAAGCCATGGCCAATATTTACTTGTAAGAAAAACAAATTTCTTTTCAGCAAACAAGAAGTTGATATACATGTGGTTTGTGACCTGCTTCCCTACCAGCGCATCCTGCCCTGGCTTGAGATCTGGCACGAGGGCCAGCAGGCAGCTGTGGAAGAGCCTTTCCAGATCACCAAATCCATCTCTGCTGATGCAGGCTTGAATTCTGCAGAACTTTTTCCACCATCTGCTTAATTTATCTGTGCATCCCTCTTCTGGACGGTTGCACCATGGCTGGCTGCTGGGAGGTGAGGCCACAAACCATCTCCGGAATCTGAGGCGCTGGTGGCCAGCAGAGGTGATTTCGTGGGTCTGTTCACACCTCCGGTGTTTCAGCTGGCCACGGCTGCTTCAGTAAATCAAGGGCCACCACCAGCTTGCGTCAGGGTGCACAGAGCCCTGGGGTGAGCAGATGCTCTCCTCACTCATCAGATTGRTGGTCAGTCTGTACATCTCAGACTCTTTTCTTTCTGCATCTTTTACTTGGTAGCGCTTTCGAAGAACGGTGTTTAAAAATATATAACAAGGAGTGCCAAGGCAGAAAACGTGCAGAGAAGATAAAACCCCAAATCCATCTGACTGCAGTAATCCTCTGTCTGGAAAATCCACTCAGCGACCCCAGAGATACTGGAGTCCAAATGTGCACTTGGCGCAGGAGATACTGTTGTTTCTCATCATGCCCTTGTTTCCTGCAAGGATCAAGCTGTCATGCCCAGGACACCCGTTTCAGCGCAGCTTCTGTCCATAATAAGSTTTTGAGGTGGATTGTGTCACTTCAACCCTGAGGCCAGGGCTGCTGCTAACATCTAGAAGAGGAGGGACCGAGCGCTCTGGTTCATTGGTCTTGGGCTGGGCTTAGGGAATGCTCCTTCCCCAGGAGAAAGGTCGGAGGGGCGATCACCTCTCCATGCTGCCAGTGACAGTCACATCACTGCGGTGGGCTGACGAGCAGACTCAAGGGCATAAGGAAGCACTCAGAGCCCTTGGTTTACCACCTTTTTGTTCGTGCGCTGGGTGTTTCTCTGCCTGTTGACCAGGCTCAAAGCCAGGAAGGACGCCTGACTGTGGCCTGGGCTGTAGGACGTTCAGCCTGCCCATGTGTGACCCATCCAAAGCCTGGAAACCTTGCTGACAATAAGGTGTAAAACATTCCTTGGTTCTTCTTTTTTTGGGGGTCTAGAAGAGTACCTAGCATCAAGCTGAAGGTGTACAAGGTGGGTAATGTGAGGATGGGGGTGGCAGGTGCTCATTGAGACCTCATGTCCTGCTACCCAAGTCTTGCTGCAGAAACCCCCTGCAGCCCCACTCCTCTCACAGAAGAGAAGAAACCAGGCCAGCTCCCCACCTCCTGAGATGAGTTTTCCTTACAGTCCTTGAATTGTCCCTCGATCCCAGTCGCTTACTTGAGAAAATCAAGTTAACATTCCCTATGCAAAAAAAGGGGGGAAAAAAGTTCTGTTCAGTGACAACCACCCCATTGTGCTCAACACCAAAATGTCAGCTGGCAATAAAAGTATTCCCGTAAATACTCTTTATTAACAGGGGAGACATTTAACATCTCACACACTGTGCTTCTCTGGGCCAGTTGTTAAAATGTTAAAGGGACAATGCTCTTTGGATTGATGGGATCCTATTTTTTTTAACCTGCTTTCAAGGGGGATTGTTTGATTTCACAGTTTTTGATGGATTYGTGAAAGAAGTGATGCAAGAGGGTCTGAGTTCCCATACAAGCCCTGCCAGCCCTTCTGCACATACCAGCTACCTCCTTCCTCCCTCACCGGGCTCTGCCTTTTTAATGTGATTTTACAGGCAGGCTGGTCTGCTGAGATTTACAAGAGCCAGCCTTTCTTCTGGCTGCTCAGTGAAGAAAATGCCTGCACAATAAATTTTTAACACTCCCCCCCTCCTTTCAAGCTCTAATGACCACTGCTAGGGCTGCATGGAGACACTTTGATGGACAAACCCAAAAGCTTTGCTGCTTTTCACTCATCTTTCTTCTTCTGAGAACCTGGGAGCAAGCCCATGGGCCATAGTCAGGGGCAGACAGTGACCATGAGAGGGGAGCATAAAGCCCCAGCCAGAGGTTAGACGAGAGCAGTGCTGGGAGAAGGAGATGTGTGTCTCTAAGTGGTGTAGAGCTACCTTAGCAGGTCCCCATTCGTCTGCTCTGCAGAGGAGGGAAGGTATTTTTATTGGGATACTACAAACAGACCCCTGGTAGAAAGGGGATTTTGCTCCCATAAATCCTACAGTGGATGATTATTTATGAAACTCTGTGCGATGGGTAGGTACCGTTCTGGTGTGGGTGAGGAGGGTGTCCCTGAAGGACAGCCACCCCCGCCGTGCGTGGGAACCTCAGTGCAACTCTCGTTGTGGGGTCATCTTCCCTCCCTTGGAAGGAGGCATCTGGAAGAAGCCTGCTGTCCAGAGAGGGACTCGGGCATTCAAGCAGACACCCAGCCCTTAAAAGGGCATTTCATTTTAAATCTCTTTTGTGTTGGCCTCAAACAAAATTATTCTTGACTTCCCAACTTGTCTGTGGTTTTCTCAGCTTAAAGCAATTTCCCCTTATAACCTTGCAGGTTGGCCAGAAAACCACCAAAAGTACTTTTATATGTTTTGGAAGAGCTCTTGTCACCAGAGGAAAAGTACCAACTATTGCTGAGAGCCCTTCTCCCCTGCGGCCCCACCTACACACATCTGCTCTTCATGTGCATTAAACTCTGCGCCCATAATACCCGCCAGCAAGACTGTGCCTGGCTTTTATAGGCACCATCATCAGCATGTGAGAAATATGCAGTAAATTTTAGCTATAAATCTTTCTCTGGGATGCTTGGAGAATCCCTGCGCTGCTGCCAGCCTTGACTTTGTGCAGGGGGTTTCGTGCTGTTGCATTTTCCCCCCTCACTGCTGATCGTGAATGGTCCAGGCGCAGACCCCGGCTTTACTGCCTGTAATTTTACCTTATGCTTCTGCCGCAACAGCTGCCTGGATATTAAAGCTGGGGAGGGGGCTGGCAGCTCCCAGACCACTTTTTCCCACCGGTCCTCAGCCTGGCTCCTCTTCCTCTTGGTCCTGCCCCTTACAGCTGGTCCATCCCCGTGAGAACATCAGGCTCTGCCTGCCCAAGGGAGATTTCTCCTCCTGCCTCAGCTTAACTTCACGTTCCTCCTGCTTTGCTCCGCACGTCTCGCAGTGCTGCTGGCATTAAGGTACCTGGGAAGCTCAGAAAATTCACCAGAGGAACAAAGGAGACACCAAGCCCTTCGGAGAAAGCCAGATGACGCGCTAGGCGAGCTGGCAGAGGGATGGGAGTGTTTGCCAGCTCCCAGGCAGCGCTGCTGGAGAAGCTCATCGGCAGGGCTGGGGCAGGAGCTTGTCCAGCACCAAACCTGCTCCCCCACGAAGCTCCTCGCAGTGCCCAGCTTCTTTGCACCAAAGTGACTTGCAGGGTGACGTTTGGCACTTCAGGTTATGCTGTTGTAAAACAGGAGCGAAGTCCAAGGTGAAATCAGGGTGTCCAGAAAGTGTTTGAAGTCCCCTTGGTGGAAAATATTAAACACAAGTGATCAGCACCACCCGCACGCCGGCGTTTCTAAAGTATCGCTCCGATGCCGAGGCACGAGGCAATGTGAACAGCAATGAAGACGTCCAAGGCAAGAGAGGGATACAGGCAGAACTTGCCAGAGAAAAAGAGGATAGGAGGTGTGCAGGTCAGCTCAGAAAGCCCAGATCATTTCCTTTTGATAACACGAAGTATTTTGTTTCAATAAGGTAAAGATGCTTCACTCCAGGAAGGGTGAAGCTTGATAAAAATTGCAAACCAGCTGTGTTATGTATTACCGTATCTATATGTTAATGTTGCATTAAGCTATATGTATGTTAATACCTAGCCAATAAATATTAAACTTCATGTTTCACTGAAACATAAAACTTCAAGTGAATTAAATGAAACAATAAGGTCAAAACACAATTATTTGATTTTACGTGTTGGAAGCCGTATTTGGCACCAGCAATCCAGAATGGGAATGTCAGAAAACTCACTTTGGTTTGCGTCCCTCTCAGTGGATTTCTGCAAGATGTTTTACTTTTTAGTGCCTTCCTGCCTCTCCAGTGGAAAACCCTTCTGCTGAAAACTTCTTGGCAAGTTTTTCTGAGGACCAAGTAGCTGCTCAATAAATGCTTTCTCATCTACTGAGCAACTTTTATTTAATAACACAGCAGCTACAGTGTGTGGCTGTTCCTGCATTTTAAATGGCAAGTGGGTCCCACTGCACCTCCTCGTTGTAATTTGCTTTTTTTTTTTCMCTGTGGGTAATATATAATTGCTGCAAAATTACATAGCATTAGCTAGTAAAATAATGAGACTTAATTAGGAGCCAGGATCTTTGTCAGTCCTCAGCAATGTGTCCACTACCCATGAGGTCTGTGGCCAAGCCTACTTTGCTCTGCAGCTCTTTTGCCTGCAGAGGTAGGAAGAGGACCCCGGAGGACCTGGCCCAAGTAACGTCCTCAGAGGAAACTTTGGGATGAGGCTCCAAGGCTGAGCACCAGCAGTGCCTCCACGTTGCACCAGTGCATCACGCTCTGGTGGTGCTTGTTCTGTGGGGAAATGGTGAGAGTGGAGAACAGCAAGCATAAGAGATGAGAATAAAACCCTCCATAGAAATAGACGAAAGCATTGGCCTTGGCCTGGTGAGGCGAGTCCCCGGAGATCAAGGCTGTTTATCTCTAATAAGAGAGCATGGAAAAAGCATTAAACAAACAGCTTAATTTCCCTGCAGTGTTTAGACTGGCGCTGCCTGTTAACTAATGGTGGTTAGTTATAGGCTATAATAAGTTTTCCTTATGTAGGCAAAGTCCCATTGGGTTTTCTGGGTGTTAATATAATAGGAACTAAGTGATTTAGTCTTCCAAGCAGAAGATGATATCTCTCTTTCTTCTCTACTTATAAGACCCAGCCGTCATTCCTGAAGGCAGGCTGCCCACAGCGGCACGGTCCCCCGATCCTGCTGGGGCTTCCCCCTCCTGCCTGCAAGGTGCCCACTGCTGGCATCAAAACCAAAGGAAACATCATGCATGGGAAGGGAAAGAAACTTCTGTTCCCCTTCCACCTCCTTGGCCCACTTTGGCCAAGCCCAGGATCCCCACCGAGCTCTTCTGCCTTGCAGCAGTCCTCTTGAAGACCCTCTGTTAGGGCTTCGGCAGCCTCTCTGCCTGCCCACGTCACCCACCAGTGGGTCAAATCCGGGCTTTTCCTTTTAATACAAGATTCTTCTCTGACTGATTTATGGTTTCCAGAAAGTTCATTGATCCCAATTTTAATCTCCCAGTGTTTGGAAAATAGACATAGATCATATTAATTGCAGAAAAGGAAAAAACGAGTTTATTTGACATAACTCAGGCTGCAACGTTCCTTTAGTACAACATTAGGATCATTATATCAGTTAAATCACTGTATGCGTTAAACCAAAGCAGGCTTCTTTTCTCCCTGCTGGCTGCACAATGAACTATTTTGATCGGATACTCTGTTTTTTGAAATGAAAAAAAGTAGTTTCAAGTTTCCGAAGTCCTAAACATTTCAGCCGCCCCTCCTTAAAACATGCCTGCTGTGGTTGCGGCTCAGGTAGCACTGCTGGGGAGAGCATCGATGGTGGCTTTTCGGTACCTTTGGGATGGGAAAAAGACCTGGGAAGTTGCTGACATGAACTTACGTATGGTACAGTCACACAAGGGTTTGCAACCACACATGCCCATCACCGTTCCCTGGCTGCACTCGGCAGCTCATTTTGTTATACCCATCTCTGTGGGCAACACATACAATTTATTACATCCTCGGTGTGTATGAGGCTTATTGGGAAGCCTGGGAAGACTCCTGTGCCCGACTGCTGTGAAAAAGGGTGAAAGATGTGCCTAAATTTCTGAGACAACCTGGAAAACCTCTGCATCGCTTTTGCAAAGCCAAGTGGGTCACTGCAACGTTTTCTGAAGGGCATGCCCAAGACTGCTGTGCTAAAACAAACCTAATTCTTACTTGTGAATCTTTCTGTCACCTGCAAGCAACTTGCTCGTGCAGCTGAATTGCCTTCTCAAACCTGGGAGGGCACGGCTGCCTTGGGCTAATGCCAGCCTGCCCGGGAAAAGCATCCTTGAGGAGGTGTCTGAGGTGGATAAAATGCTGCAAACTAGAAATAGCTCTCCCTGAGTCCCATCCCCAACCTTTTATTGAAATGGGTTGATTTTCCTGCTAGCAGCAGGAGCTTTCTGATGCCTGAAGAAAGAGGCAGAGTGAGTTCATAAGCAGTCCTACAACAAAGATCTCCTTGCAAGATAAGAGCGCAGGAGAGAGCGCAGGCACTTGGGTCAGATGAAAGATGTCTGATGATAACCTTTAGAAATAGAGATATTTATACAGGGGGGTACTTCTGGAAGGCTAGTTATTCCATTTTCTGCCTTTTGCATCCATGCGTGTGCCTTTGTTTCTCCTCTCTGGATCGGCTCCTGGCTTTACTGCTAGTTTAAAATAAAAATATAATCCACTTACAATCCTCCCTTATGGCCATTAAGCGCTCGTCTGAGAAAGGCTATTATCTCCGCTTGGCTGGCAGAGGATTCAGAGCCACGCAAGGCTTTAACTCCTGCGTGGCTGTGCAGGCAGGAGCGTCCCACTTGCCAGGCTGTTGGGGATGGGGGAAGCTGGCACGTGCCTGGCTTTGCTGCCTTTCCCTGCGGCCAAGAGCTGCGAGACCTCGGGGACCTCTCCTGTCCCCTCTTCCAGGCTTTGTCCCGTTGCTGCCATGAGCGGAGGGGCTGCAAATCTGCAGTGCCCCCAGGGCGAATGCCATGGGGCTGCTTGCCTTCCGGCCGTGGGGAGGTTTTGTCCCTGCATGGCCAAGAAAAGAAGCAAAGAAGTGGTTTCATTGCACAGGGCACGGCTCCAGCCATAAAACCAGAGCTGCTAAAGGGAGCAGAGGACCCAGCCCATGATGGTTGGGGGTGTCTTGCCCTAAGACAGCAAACTGGGTGGCAGAGCTCGAGGCTCAGATCTGCTCCTGCCCTGTGTGGCTTGGGGCAAGGAGCATAATCTTGATGGCTTCACCCTGGGAATGGCAATAACCCTGTGTCCCGTGTCCCCATGCTCAGGGTGTGCTCTGGGGCAGGGCTATCCCCAGTGCTGCTGTGTGCAGAAACCCGTCCCGCAAGGTTACTACTGGAAATTCAATGTTTCTCCTCCACGGGAAAAAAAAAAACATTTCTGTTTGCTCCAGATCAGGAAGAAAAGTCAAAATTTTGCATTTTCCTGTGTATGAAAATTCCGCTAAGTACAAATACTACACAACCAAGAGAGGTAACCACCTATTTCACCATTGTGTGCCCATGAAATATTTCAAATCCTTTGACTCGGCATCAGTGGCAGGAGACCCGAGCTACTGGGACATTTTGGACCAGCTTTGAATCCATGGGTGGTGCCAGGGGAAACGAGCCGAGGCCATGCCTGCCCGGGCTTCTGCCTCCTTGAGAAGCAAAAGCCCCTCCAGCTTTCCTGGAGGGACACGAGTCCGAAGGGGGGCTTTCCCCACAAGCGCGTCCCAACCTGCCTTGAGGGAAATGGCACTAAGATCATTAGTTTTCTTTGCTGGACAATTCCTGATCATTATTGTTTGGGCCACGCTCAYCGGGTTTTAAATTATTCTGTCTCAAGTAGCTGATGGCATTTGTTACATGTCATGCAATGTTCCTGGTAATTAATTGGTATTTAATTAATTAAGGGATAATGGCATTCAATTAAGGGATGCTTGTGGAACACTGTCACTGGGTAATTAATGGCTTCCTGCTGCTCAAGCAAAGCTGAGGCATTTGTGGAAAATAAATAGAGAGGAGAAGCTGAGATGTTTATTCCCTTGGCAGGAGACAGCGTTGTGTCCCAGTGATCTCCGATTCTCCTGCACCGTCACCAAGACGGGGAGAGCGGCTGCAGGCAACAAGCGTTGGGTGACCTTGCAGCAGTCAGGCACCCGTTCACACGCTTTCAGCTGGCAGCAAACACGATGTGCAATCACTGGTGAGGAGGAGAAGTGCACAAACAGCAAGCACCTGATGTTTCCAGCATCACACAGCAGGTCAATGGCAGAAACAAGACCTGATTTCCAGACCCTGTGACCAGGGCTCTGCTCAGGGTGAGTCAGGCTCTGCCCCCGGTGTGCRAAAACTTGAAATTGCTCCCACTGATGTCAAGGACCAAAGTATCTGGGAGAAAATGGGCCTTGTGTCCCATTGACTTTGGAGGAGAGCACAGAAAAAATACAAATTTCCTGGGACATGAAGATAAATGAAAATAAATTCCCCGAATCAAACAGAACAGAGCACCATTTTGCATAAAGAAGGACAAATATTGAAGGATAAACAGGAATGAGTCACTTTACCAGCTGTTCCTGGCTGGCTAGAAACACTCTGTGATGTTGAATGAGCCCTGTGTGTGTCAGGTATAAATATTTCAGGCACCTCTGGCAGGACTCAGAGGGTTTGAACTCTTCTGGTCCCTGCTAGCACAGCACCCTGCGCGAGGGGCCAGCCCGAGGCAGGGACCCCTGCTGCTACTGGAGAGGAGAGGACCATCCAAGAAGGGTGATAACCACGTCTGCCACTATGACTCCTGGTCTTCCTGGCTTCCCCAGCCATCCTTTCGAACGTGTGCCACTCAGCTCTGATCTCAGCCTTTGGGAATGAGGTTATTTCTAGGCAGAATGGGAGAATGGTCCCTGGGCACTGAAGCCCACTTCGTTTCCTCTTCCAGAGGTGAAGACAAAAAACTCAATGCAACCTTCTCAGAGCAGATGTGCTTCAAAGCTCCTGGTTTCCTCCTGCATCACAGCGAACCCAGCCGTGCTTTCCCCGGGCGGCTCTGCCAGCAGCTGAGCAGCAGGCATTAATGATGCAGRAGGCTCCGCTCCCCCTGCCATACACATGCATAAAGCACATCTCGGATATTTGTGTGGCCTGCATTAGCATAGTCTTTTCATTCCTAATCCCACCAGACTCACGAGAAGGAGTTATTGCAGCCTAGGAAAGAAGCACCGATAAATTACAACACATAGAATTAAAGATGCTGSTGCTGTAGGCACCTAACTTCTTTATTTATCAGTGAGCCCTAACCCAGAAGTCCACATTGGAGCATTTCTGATGTCGGTTTGGGGCTCAAGCTTCTGCCTTTCCAGCACATAACCAATGGAGTGATAAAGATCCTGACCACAGCTCAGGGCAGCCGGTGTGTCAGGGTGCCTTCCCATTAATTTGTGGACACCTTGGTCCATCCTCGGGGATGCAGAGAGGATCAAAGCTGGGCTGGAGCACCCAGTGCCTGGATGGACAGCCCTTCAATATTATTCAACGAGATGCAACATGAAAAATTGCCAAAGACTGCAGTGCTTTTGTTCCCCGGCAGCTTGCAATAGGTTTTCCCTAAAAAGCCTTCAGCCGTTTTTGTTCCAAAATCACACTTCCAGCTGAGAACTGCAAAACAATTGCGGGAGGGGGAAATGCAAATTGGCCTTTCATAGTTTGATTGCTGATGCCTCTTCTGAAGGAATTGCTTGCTGGATCTAATTGTTTAGCCCAAGAATTTAATGGTGCGATTAATAATTAACTGTTCCTTACACTTTACACTGGCTCCTTAAATGCATTGAATTTTCATTATTTTCCGGCACTCCTGTATAAACAATTTTCCCCTCCTAATTCCTTCTCCTATTTCAGCTTTGCTTGGGTAGAATTAGCATGACATGCAAAATACAGAAAGCTATCGCGGGTCGGCACCTTTGTTGCTACAGCAGACTTAAACTGTGACAGGTCCTTTCCAAGTGCACGTCAGTGAGTGGCAGCTTTCCCAGGGAAGGGGTGAGGATGCTGAGCTAAGTTGCACATCAACGACCTCCCGTCTTTTCCAGTGGTCTTATGCAACAGGACAAAGATGCAAGGAAACTCCTGGGTGGAGGAAGGTCAAGGAAATTTCCACTGTGAAGTTATAGCCTAGAAACCATCAATGCTAACCATTTCTTTGTTGTTCTGAGTGTGTCAGGAACACCCGTGTTTCTGAGTACATGCGTGTATCCACGCCAGTGTGTGTGAGATGCACCTGTAGTCGCTGATCTCTCAAAGCTTCCCAGCATTTGTGTACCTTTGCAGGCGAACCCTGTTTTTTCCTGGTGTAGGTGTACGGGATGGACACGGTGGGGTATGTACAGTTTCTTGAGACCTTTGGGATGGAAGGTAATGTGGAAACGTAAACTCTAATTACAGCTCCAGTAAGCTCCAGTTTCTAATTAATTGCAGATTAAGTTAAAAATAGAGTTGGTTATATAAAATATATCTCGAAAGCCCTGGCCTGCCTGGTTATACAATACCCAGGACAATGATCTCTAATTAGGGGTGAAAAAGCTCCAGGTGTGATTTTTGAAAACATGCAGAGCAAAACGATTCGGAAACGGCTCGTTCTCCTGCCGTCACCCACTCTTCACCCCCACCTGCATCCTCATGCCAGGCTGGGTTTTATCCCCTGCTCCATCCCGGGGGAAGGAGCTCCCCAAACGTCCCATCTCACTCTGTGTGGTGAAAGAGCACTGGTGCCATCAAAGAGCACTGGGAAGGATGCAGAAGGACCTCCAAGGCCTTCTGCAAAGAGCAAGCCTCCCCTTCTTTCCCAAAAGCCAGTCTACCCCTGCCACCGAGGAATCGGTTTTGGGGCAGGGCTGGCACTTGTTGTAGCTGGAGGCTGATCAAAGCACGCGGAAGAGCCTGGCTGGAGTGTGTCTTCGGGTGGGAGAAGATGTGATCCCCAAGGCACAAGTCTTGGGGAAAATAGACTGAGAGGGGGCTGCCTTCAATTGCCAGATCAGCTGCAGGGATGTTTGGCAGCTGGTTTCAGCACCAGCAATGTCTTCTGCAGCTCTTTCTACTGAAGTGCCTCCAGCACAGCCGTGGACAGGCTCCAGATCTGATGGGCTCTGGCTCAGCCCCCTCCGGTGACACTTTTGCTCTTAGAAGCTCCATGTCTGTCTGTCTCCTGGGAATTGAAGGTCCTGTGCAGGGGATGATGTGGTTCCCCACCTTTATAGATCCTTTTGCTGGCTGCCAGCTCTGCCCCGGCGTTATCTCACGCTGCTCCGGCTCTCCACATTCTTGTAAACACTTTCCTAATGTGGCTGCATATAAAAGGAAGAAGAATGCGGATCCGGCCTCCCCATCCGCTCCCTGAGGGGCCAAGCAATTCCTCACTCCTGGCAGAGCCTCACCACAGCAAACACTCGGCGGGTTTTTTGTTTCATTTGTTTTCATTTAATCTGAAAAAAGATTATTTGCCATCTGAGGAGTTGCTTGGAGATCACAGTCGGAGCACAAGGTGGTTTCTCTGGACATGCAGGGATTTCCCTGAATTGTCCCAGAAGCCATGGCCAGGAATTGGGGATGAGGAAAGTTGCTGTCTGCAGAGCAATGGACTTTGACCTGCTGGGGGACAAGGCAGGTGMTGGGCGTGGTGGGATGCAGGATGGGGGGGACTGTCTCATGGGGCTCCCATGGGTGACAGGGAACAGACTGACGAGCGTGGTCAAAGCTCGGGTCAGCCAAGGTCTGTACTCTGCTACTCACCTTCCTTGCTCCTCCCAGGACCTTGAAAACCACTATTTCTGGTTGCTGGGACCAAAGCTGCCATTGACTATCACAGYCCCAACTAGGTCTTCTCCATTATCCAGCTGTGCATCCCCCAGTTGGCCCATCCAGCACCTCTATCATGAAGTTATCCATGAAACTCCCCAGAAATCTCTGGGACCACTTGCATTCTGACCCGTTGTCTTTCCAGCAGGTATCAGGGAGGTTGAAGTCTCCCATGAGAGCAGAGTTTGTCACTCAGAAGCTTCCTTGAGTTGTTTAAAGGCTTTGTGCCCTTCCTCACCCTGATGGGATGGTCTGTAACATGCCCCCACCCCAACGTCACCCTCCCACCCCCTCCTCTGATCCTGACCCACGGGCGCACACCCAGAGGGTCACCCATCCTGTGGAGGAGCCCCATAGGCCTGAGCTGCTCCCATTCTCCTTTCAAGGTGGGGCTCCTTGGTCATCGGGGGTKATGTTGGCCGGCTCGGCCATGGCTTCCTGGGGCAGCACCCTCCCTCTCACCAGCTCACTTCTGGCTGGAGGCCCAAACGCAAGGTTGGGCGGTGTTCAAGTGTTTGTGTAAGAAAAGGAAAATATCTGCGAAACATCATGACCTCTCATGAAAAGAAGGTTTTGCTGAATCCAGTTGCAAACATTACAGACGGAGAAGTTTTGGCAAGAATGTAGGGGAGTCAGATATACAATTTCCATTAATTTCAGGAAAAATGAACGTCTAAACCACTTGTACAGTTTTGAACAGCTAAGTTCAAACATCTGTATCAAAGAGATGAGGAGACTGGAATTCATTTTCGACACCAAYTATATTTTATTATTTGAAATGCCAGGACAATTCATTCTCATAAATGTGGGAACTTCTGCTGGATGGTAGCTCTGGCCCTGAACATTCACCCTGGACCTCCTTCCTTTTTCTGTGCCCCCCCACCTATGCTTATGCCACTTAGGATATCATGCATCCTCCCAATGGCCATGGTAAGGAGCACTCTGTCGTGGRTATAGGCTTGTAACCCTTTCGACTGCTGGATGGGCTTAATGAGCAACCTACACTCCTCATTTTGGGAGTGTGGACAGTCTCTGCCATCTGCTACCCAGGGAACATCGGTAGAGACACTCAACGTACCGGAGGACATCCTCCCCAGGGTGGGGGACGAGGTCTCCTCTCACAGCTGGTATTTCTTCAGCAGCTCGCTCTGCCACTGCCGCTTCTTGTTGGGAAAGGCGACAGGGATCTTGATCTTACGGAAGTCCTCGATGCACTTCCCCAGCTCGGACTCCAGCGTCCGCCTCTCCTCGCTCACCGCCGCCGCCGCTGCGGGGCTGATCTCCACCCCATTCTCCTTCACTGCCTCGTGGTCACTGTTTCGCCTCTGCCCCGTCTGCTTCACCTCCTCTAGCTTCTTCAGGGACTTGGAGAAGTCCAGGGTGTTGGGGCGGGCTGGACATTCCTCGGGGGCTTCTGGCCATGGCAAGGAGTCGGYGGGGCTGGGATCCCTCGCCTCCAACTGCGGGTCTCTGCCTGGGAGGGTCTCATCTGCATCCTGAGCTGGGCTGGGCTCGCTGCGGCTGCTCGTGCCAGAGGTTGCAAAGTTGTCCCCACTGCCGGGGCTGGCTGGGTCCTGCTTCATCTCATGGCTTTGCTTCGGCTCCTCTTGGTCGCTGCGGGCTGGGGAAGGAAAGCAGAGAGCTGYGTGAGGAGCGGGAGCTTGCACAGCCCCTGGTGACAGGCTGCATCTTGAGCAAGGCTGGGGTGCAGCCAYGCTGGGGGTGTGGGTAGCTCAGCTCCGTTGGGCATGGGACAATTACAGCTGGGTCCCTGTGGGGTGCCTGGCTGAGCAGGCAAAGCCAAGCCACCACATTGGTGAGTCCTTCCCCAAGACTTGGGTTGGYGGAGCCCTGGGGCCAGCCCCGGGTGGGCTTGGGTGGTCCTGGAAAACTTATGGGCTTCCTGTGGTCTGCGGTTTGGTTTGCAGTGGTGCTGAGGGATGCTGAGCACAGGAATGGTCCGAACCAGAAACCTAAGATGCAAGGAGGCCTGACATGGAAGAAGAAATCGCACAGCCTCCCGCAGACCTCGGGCAGGGCTTGCACACGCTTTTGTTTGTTAACAACAGCGGAAAACAAGCAGTGACTCTGCATGGGAAATAGCCACTCTGTTTCAATTACCAGCTGCCGGGGAAAATCAGGCRGGGAGAAAAGTTAATGGAAACTGCTAAGAAAGCATTTAGCAGAGGGCCTCCCTGCTCCCCCTCCTCAGATTTGCAAAGAGCAGCATATGCATTTACAGCTGAACCTCGGGGAGTGTTTGCTGATACCCATGCCTAGCACGGACGAGAAGGGGAGAGAGGTCCAGCAGACCTTTCCCACACATCCTCCCTCATCCCTGATGCCAGCTGAGGCACGACGTTCACCTCGGGTGCTATCCCACCAACAGTGACTACCACGCTGCTCTCGGGAGGAAACACCCGAGTGACGCAGAGGATGCTGGAGATGGGCTCGTGGGGCTCTGGAGGTGCYGTGGGCATGTGAAAGACCCAGTGGTGGGACAGCAGAGGTGTCCTCAGGTGGCTGAGGGCTCTGAGCACATGGTGGGTTCAGGTCTGTGCCTCCCTAGGGCCAGACCCTGCTCCACAGCTGGCAGAGACATTCTCACAATTTGGCTGTTTTAGCAGAGATCTGTTTTGAAAATTGGTTCCCCTCCTCCCCCCCATAGTTCCTGTTTTTCTAAATATCTTTGGCAGAAACACTGGCCTTCCTGCTCTTTGAAAGCTTTGGGACAAGGGGGTGTTTCTTGTCATTGTTTTCATTTGCACGTCTGTTTTTTTTGGTCGGATCAGACACACGGAGGCTTTCTTCCCCTCACAATAACAAGATTTGTTTTTCTCAGTAGCGGTATTAACCTGGCAGCGGTTTTCATTCCTTCCTCTCAAAGCACTTAAAAAACCCTGCTGTTGTACAGCTTTAACCTGAGTAGTGCCTCTCATTCGCCGCTCTCGAGGTTTTCACTCGTAGTACCCTTGTCTGCCTTTCAGTTTCCAGCCCTCCACCTATACCCACCTATGTACTGCTGGCGCTATACATTTACCTATGCATTACAAATGCTCTGGCCATCACAGCAAAAGTGGATTGTGAAAATGCTGTTACGTGGGGTTTTATAGGAAGCAATTGCCATTGGTGCGTGAATGATCCTCACCCTTTTCCCTTCCTCACGTTGTACATTTCCATGTAGGACTTTATACGAGGGAGCGCGTGGGGCTCAGCAGATACCATTAGCAGCTAATGCTTAGGCAGTYGATAAGCATTACCCAGTAATGCACCTGCCCAAAGATGAACAGCAATTAGTGCTGCAACATCTGCCCTGACCAGATGTGCTCCAATCTTGGCTATTAACACGTGAAAGCAATCAAAAGGGAGTTTGAGTCCTGATTAAAAGTATAGATCTACTATAGGAAAAGCAGCAYGGCCTGGGAGAGGCCGTCGTGGTGAGACCCCCCTTGCTTCTCCTGGGGGAGTTTCCCTGTCCCTTTTCTCTCCTGGCTTGTTCTTCTCCTTTCCTTATCCCTTAAGGCACTTTTCACTATCAGAGCTGATGGATGCCCTCAGCGGTGGCTCCATGAGCAGGTCTCCATGCGGGAATTCTGCACAGGGGGCTGACGGAGAGAGGACCCCAGAGCAGCTGAGGTTGGCTTCAGGGTGGACCCACCAAACTCCCATGGGAAGCCACTGCCCCGTTTCTCAAAACCGAAGAGCTCTGAAAGCGAAGCAAAGATTTTTCTCTAAAATGTCTAAATTCCTGACTTGCTGGGATTTTTTTTAAAGTACATCTGCTAGCAGAGATATAAAGCAGGGTATAAAGTATTTCTATTTTAAATTCCTCATCCTACACTTTGCCCCCCAATGGAAGCAGAAAATGTCAAGGTGGATTTTCTTTTTCCTTGAAAACTTTTTGTAAGGACAGAGTTTGGTTTTTTCCCCCTCTTCCTTCCTCTTCTTTTTTCATTTTGACATTTACTTGAACAGCTCCAGCACTGAAATTACTAGAGGTGGAAAGCGGAAATGTCATCCATCACTGAGCAGAAACCTCGAAGGCTGGATTTTCTTTGGCAAATCTCTCCAGGAAGTTACAAGGATGTATCTTCGCCCCAAATTTTTTCAGTGATGGAATAAAGTCTCTAAGTTCTTACACTGATTTAATCATCTTACCTGCGAGCCTCACAACTGTGTTTGTGAAATGGGGAGCTGAGGCACAGGGAACATAAGCTGATGCACCCAAATACATACAAGARGCCTATGGCTTAGCTGGAGACTGAATTCAAATCTCTTCAGTTCTTCTCTAGCATCTTAGCTCCTATACCATCCAATGACGGTAGCTAGCTTGGTATAGCAATTTTTTTCTAAAGCTTTCAACACATTTTACATCACATTATTCCCATCTGAGGCACAGAGAAGTGAAATAACTTGTTAAGGTCACCAGCCTGAGAACAAAACCCAAGTCTCCTGGGTACTGCTCCTGCACATTCTCCATACCAGACCATACTGATTTCCTTTGCATGGTCTGGCAAGGCTGGCTGCCGGGCTACAAACCTGCAACATCCACACTCTTGCAATCTCTCTGCTCTTGCTATGTTCCTGTTGTACTTGGGTCTGCCTGAGATGCATGGCAGGCTGCTGACCTTGGGGAGAGCAGCACAATGGTGTAGAGCCACACTGAAAAATCCCTTGCTAGAGTATAGGTTTGCTAAGGCATTATTTCTTTGCTTTGAAACTGCTGAGAAGGTGATCTTCAGTCCATTCCTGCGCCTCTCCAGTGCACAGTCCCCTGTGTCAGTGCATAGCTTGGTCCAGATGTGTTGCAGGTACCAGCAGTGTAATTCTGCTAATTTAGGTATGATGAGGTAGTTTAGGCCATCTCTAGGTAGCCAAGGGACTTTGCATAAGGGAGCTAGTGAGTCTTAATGACTTGTCATTGGAAATATTCATTAATTGCCCATAACAATTTACTTACTTTTGTTCTATCTCATTCACCAAGGGCATGTTATCTCAGCCTGTTCTGGCTGGTTCTCACACTAACATCTGTAGAAATGATCTTGCACTCATTGAGAAATGCAGACCTCAGCAGGTTTTTATTTTCTCCCCATACGGTGCTGAAACATASGATTCCTCCTGGCCAAGCGTGCTGGCCAAGCATCACAGCCCACGAGTTCACCTGCACGGGCACACGTGTTTCCAAACTGCAAAGGACTGGAGGGGAGCCAAAAGCAATGCGGATTTGCAGAAGCTTTCCAAGGAAAGTCAGCTCCATGCTGGAATTTGCAGGATCCAACATCAGACAGATGTCAAGGGGTGGATGTTCATCTTGGCCACTCTTCTACGCTGGCCACCAGTAGATATCCCATGACTRGTACAAGATACTTAGGTCTAGGGATCTGTGCTTAACCCTGTCTATGAGACCAGAGTCTTTCTGACCCCTGTTAAAAGGCTGGGTGTGCTATTAGGATGAGTGTATGTTTTCTTTCTCTGTGCTGGTGATTTAAAGAGTGTGGGGATCACTTTGGCTAGAGTCTGACCTGGACCAAACCTGACACTGAATGCCCTGGACTCTGAGGCAGTCTAGGTCTTCCAGGGTATTACCCTGCCATTGATCTTCTCTGCAGCTTTGGACAAATAACTTTGTTTTTCCTTGGGCTAAGCTTCCCTCACATTTGCCTGTCTTGTCAGTGAGAGCCTCTGTGGGGCCAGCCTGTGTCTGGCAATATGGGAGTAGCGCTCCTAAGACAATCCTAGGACACCTCGCAACTCTTCTTCCGAGTGCATCTCACAGCTACTGAACTGGGAAAAGAGATCTGTTATGTAGACTGATTTTCTCACAGTTTTTTAATTTTCTTAGGCTTTGCTTCCTATGTGACGCTTTTGTCTGCTTTAGAGCATCAATTAGAGTGCAGAAGTGACACTTCCGACGCAGCCCCATGGTGCTGATAGAAGTCCTGCTGAGTGCAATTAACTGGCTCCTGCACGCAGTGAGCTGGTGCTTTGCAGGGGGAAGCACGCACTGTCCCAACCCCTTGCTGCTTTTCTGGATAGCATTTTATTTTTCCAGAGTGCTTGACGGGGAGATGAACTCGCCATGTGCCAGGAGCCCAGGGCCCAGGCTCGCAGTGTTGGGTTTGCTTCTCTGTGTCAGTGCTTCCAGCTGAAGGGGGTTGACGTAAGGTCCCGACACGCACAGGTGAAGAGCGGTTCATTCTTGGCTGGGGGATCTTCAGCTCAGACTGCGTTGGCCTCAAAAATTGCYTTTCCTTTCCCACCATTTGCTGCAGAGACCCAAATTTCCCCGAAATAGAAAAGCAGATTCTTCTCTTCTTTTTTGTCCCAAACAAAAGCATCCTCTAAGCCTGTACCAGGCAGCCAAGCAGAGAGCTGGGTATCAGAGGGAAGCCCCCACCATGGGTAGAAGCAGAGCTTTGTGCATCTCAGACTGTTTCTATTCCATGGCTTTATTTCAACTGCTCTTTTCCTTCCAATTTTTAAATGAAAAAACAGCAACAACACATCGCTTGGGGTCAAACAGGAATGTCTCAGTTCCTTTACAAGCTTATTAAACTCCTTTCTAGTCTCTTAAACTTAGGGTGTTGTGGCACAAAGATGAGTAAAAGTTTCAAAACAAGAGCTGGAAGAGCATGTTTAGTTTGTGTATGTGTGTGTGCCTGGAGAAGGGGGGCAGGGATCTAAACATTTCTCTTCAACCAAAGTTTTGCTTGCCCTAAAAGTGYGTTCAGAAAACAGATTTACTCTTCGTCCAAAACGTTTCTCATTAACTCTTACTTGAGAGCCTGATAGTGATGAGGAGCTTAGACTGTGTCCAGAAAGCAGGTGGTGATGGAAACAATTGCAGATTTTATATGCAAGAGCAACTTCCCCTGGAACGTGCCAGCCTGTGTCTGCCTTGAGTTAACCGATTGCTGGCGGTGACCAGGACAGGCTGGGTGCACAGGGTGTATCTGCAACTTCCCGATGCCCGATGCAAAGCAGCCGCTTCTCTGCAAGCTCCTAGACCCCATCAATCTCAGGTCTTGCCTTTGCCTGAATTGTTTATTGAAAAGTTAAGCTGAGCCTGAAAACTGGCGTCTGCTCTTCTGGTTGGCTCTAATCCCCCTTATTTTATCAAAGAAGGACAAGACTCGGCATAAATAAATGTCTTTGACCCTATCTGCCCGCAGCAGTAGCCTCTGCATTCCCAAGAGCCTCAGTTACACCGGGTGTGCCAGCGAAGGTTGTTGCTAAATCTGCAGCGTTGGTGACTGTTGTGAATGGATTAACTGCTATGGCAACCCCGGCAGGACCCGGGGGTGCCAGGACCAGGACAGACAAACAGCCTTTGGTTTTAAACTTCCCTGCTAAAACCCAAGGTCCTTTCTATGCCCTGTGCAGCAATAGATATATATTTATCAGCACAGGTGCTGCTTTTGCTTTGCATATTCTAAAAATGTCTGTTTAATGGTGTTAATCCAGCTGGCGGATAGCACTGGGAGCTTCACGTGCAGTCGTGCCAATGGGCTGTGCTGTCAGGCTGGTACCCAGGCCCTGCCACGCAGCTCTGGTAATGCCCGTTAGCGCTGAGCTGGCTCGCCAGGGAGGCCTGGATCCCTTGGCAGAAGGTGCCAAGCTCAGCAGAAAGCACCGGCTAGGCTGGTTATCTGAGATGTGCAGGTGCAGAGGGTGGCTTGAGCCCAAAACTCATTGCATGGGTGGCAGAAAACTTAGCTTGACTCTCCCTTGCTGCTATTTTTATAATCAATTCCTGCTGTTGCAAAAATCTCAGCAAGAACCAGAAAAAAAATCTAAACAGCAAGGTGCACCTCTTGAAAGACCCAACCTTGCAGCCTTAAAAAAAAAAAAATCCAGATTTTTCTGTCATTCAGGTTGTCCTTTGCTGTCAGGAGGAGGCAAGGTGGGTTCAGGAATCAGGGATTTCAGGTTTGTTTCTGAGGGCTGACTGAAGGATGAGCTACTGTCCTCGGAGGGAAGGTCGAGCTCGCAAAGGTGGAGGAAAGCCGGTCAGTGGTATCTGCTGGTGTTGGTACCACATGTGCCATGGATGCTCAATGCCCTGCAGTACCCCTTGGTGAGCAGTAGCTCTGTTCCCCCATTCCTCCCTGGCCCTCTGTGATAAAGACATTAAGAACAGCTTAGGAAGTGTATAAATGATGGAGATGGGCTCACAAACATCACCCTTTTCACCTCCTGTGGGCATGAAGGTCACAACTTCACCTCTCATAAGGATGTTTAGCTTGCAGGGTCATGGTGCCGGACAGCGTGGTTGCAGGAAACCAAATACCCTCAAGAGCGTTCTTCTAAATAAAATAAGTATTTGCTGAGTGCTTGTGAATATACACACACTGCAGGAATGGGTGCAATGTGGAAATGCCTCCATCCTGCAAACATGTGCAGGGGAGAAATGCAGCAGCCCGGGAGCGTATGCTCTGCAGGAGCGTGCATATGGATGCTGTGTAATTCGGACCTTTTTTGCATTTAAAGCAGTGTGTCTGTCACGAATGACAGATGGGTATCTAACTCAAGCCACCTTTTGTTACACATGACTTCTATCAGTACCCAGGGTCTGTCTGGAGATGGAACAAATACCTTAAAGGGTGTGTTTCTGCAGTTAATTCAGGGACAAGCTCCTTCAGTGATCTAAATCAGCTTCAGTTCTGGCACTCCCAGGGAAGGTGGGAGAAGAAGCAGCAAATCCCCCTCTCCAAAGGTCTCCCAACTCTCGCTGCCTTCTCTGGCATGGGTAGGCAGAAGTTTTGCTTTCCCCTGGTGCTGGGGTGCCCCAGGTCCTTGCAAAGTCCCTTCTGAGAATAACGTATGCATGCAATCTGCTGGAGGAGTTGCTTTGGAGGAACTGTGAGATGCCTCCTAAAGTACGGCCAGCTGAGAGGTGGTGAATATGTACATGATGGACAGCAGCTTTATTGGGCCAAGACTTTGCATGATTGCTTCATTTGGTTGTGCTTTTTGAGTGCAATGACTGCAGCTTTACGGCAGGGATGGGAATTATAACACGTTTCATTTTGGCAAAGCAGAACGGATTCAGACACGAGAGGTCAAATTCCAGTGATGGTGCAGAGCCAGGCCCTCAGATGTCGTAAGCTGCTGTAACTGAAGCCAACAGAGCCATGCTGACTTACATCAGCAAAACATCTGGCCCAGGGTAGATGTTTCAATACCACGTGAAGCAAAAGCAGCTTTCACTAGGCACTTCTTGTCAAGCCGATCAATTTGGGTAAGACCTGCCTATTTCTTGGCAGGAATTAGTCATCAATACTGCGTATGGCAAACCCTTGTCAAGAGGTGCTGCTCTGCCAAGAGGAGCGGCTCCTGGTCAGCCTGAGCTGCGTCCCTGGCTTGGAGGCCACAGGGCACAACAGCAGCCAGGGAGCAGCCACCCCTGTGCTGAGCCCTTCAAGCTGGAAGAGGCCAGGAGGTTTTTCCAAGGGCATGGAGTAGTCTTGGGAATGTCTACCTGGAGCAAACCATCGCTAAATACAAATGGATGTTGCAGTGTGAGTTATTGCATCAGTTATTACCACTCCTCTTGGTGCCCTTAAAGAATTGCCAGGTTTCTTGCCCTAGCAACCATAAAGATGCTTCAGCATGTACTTAAAAGGGGGGGGTCAATTTGCTCCCGACAGTAGCTGGAAAACTTTGTGGATTTGTACTCTTCTCAGGCCACCCATTTCTGTCCGGGCAGGATTTGTCCCCAGCCACAGAAGATCATCACTGGATGTGTCCCCCAGGAGGGATGACAGCATTCTGCCTGCATCCACAGCTTTGAAAAAATTCTAGAGGAAATAAACTGTGCAAATGACAAAATGAAGCACAAAAATTGTTTGGCATTGATATTTTGGGGAGAAAAGGGAGTCTCGGGCTCCTCTAGTCATTGGCTGTAACATCATGAAAGGATATGAAGTCTTATATGGTTAGAAGCCCCAGAAATGAATGTCTACCAGTCGCGTTTCTGCTTCACTGGGTTCCCCCTACGTGAGCAAATGAAAGACAGGTGAATTCAGCAAAGCAGCAGGTCCCCACACTGGTATTTGCATCTTCGTGTCTCGTGTTGGAAGCTTCCAACAAATAGGTATTTTTACTTTCTCCAGTGTCAGGAAACAACAGAGGTTGTTTTGCAGTTTCTCAGGAGGAGGTCAAGGGTGCTCATGTGTGAACGGGAGATTAGTGATCGCTTGCCATCCTGTTTTTGGAACGGGCTGAATGCTTGCAACCCAGGAGATGTGATTCAGCCTTTTCATCTGCTCTCTGCCATGGCATGCGCAGTGGGAAACTGATTTCTGGAAGCAGCTCAGCATGGGAAATTTGTTGAGCGTGGGAGAACCTATAGTGCCCCGGTGTTGACTTATGACTTATTTAAATATACAGCAAGTACGCAACAGGTCAGGCGTGTCTGGGGAGAGGGGTGACTTGGAGGGCCCACCTTGCCCAGGATTGATGCTCATGAGTGGAGGCCTTGCACTGCCTGGCCCAGAAGATGCCCTGCCACCCTCCAGTGATAAAGCTGAGCGTTAGGGTCATGGGGGCTAAACCAGAGCACCCCAAGTTGCACAGCGGGGTGAAAGCAGGCTGTGAAGAACCCCACGAAGCCTGCATTCATGAAGCCTCAAGCCCACATCCCATCTTCCCAGCTGATAGAAAGCGGCTTTATTAGCAGTGCAGATCCAGTCACAGTTCCTCCAGAAGAGACAACTCTTACTGTGCCATCTGCCTCTCACCAGCTGGTTCTCCGGTCTGGGGTGTCCTCCCTGAACTGAGTGCAAGCCAATGTGCCTTTGACTCCAAGCCTGAGCCCAGCTTTGCATTAGCATAACTGGAATCAGGAGCAAATCAGGCCATTTGGGGTGAAGGAATGGGATACAGCAGGAAGAGGGAGAGACTGTGATGTGGGACTGGCAGGAACACGCATCCCTATCGAGTGCCTGTTGCCAAGTGCAGGTCCGCCAAGACAACCATGGCTCTGCATGGTGTGACTGCAGGCACCCAGGACAGCAAACTGGCACGTTTCTCACCTGGAAGTGCTTCTGCCGTGTCGGTTTTGAGATCCAGGACGGGCTCAGAAGAAGACATGTGGTTTTTTGGGCTGTGCTCTGCTTCTGAAGGCTGGGGAATAGGCAGGCTAAGCCAGGAGCTACCTGAAAAAATCAAGACCCAAAGAAGAAACTCTTAGAAGGCAAGTGATGCACAGGGAGCGCAAGAAGGGGCCAGGGTGGTGTGTGGCCACGCTCCACATCTGGTTGTCCCCAGAGTCTAAAGCACCTCCCAGAGCACCATGCTGGTCTGGACAGCATCTGCTGTGGTCCTCCCCAGTGCCTCTCAGACCCCTTCTTAGGGTGATATTTCAGATTTGGGTAGTACCTGTAAGCACCTCCCACAGCCTCCCACCATGTATTGCTATTCTTCCTCCTTTGAAGCTCTTCTTCTGCCTGTTTCCTAACCTGTTATATCAGTGGCTTTCAAGATATTGCTTCATTTACACTGAATTTGCAAAAAGTGAGGAAATACCGAAGTGTTTATCCTAGACTAAGATTAGTGCTCCAGCTCTTCCATCTTTTTCTTTCCTGACATTTCTGTGCAGACACTGTTAAGTTTGCTATATAGCACAGATACAGCTTCGGACCTAATTGTAGTTCCTGCCCCATACAAAGGATTTTCCTCTCCATGACTGAGCCTCAGAGCTGGATCATCCCATTGGCATGCAGTGCAGTAAATCCAGGCTGCTTCATTTCCACTTGCTCTGCCCACAACAGTGGCTGCTGCCTCTGCGGGACATGCTTGCGTGGAGCAGATCTGCTAGAAACCCCCCCCAAAACCATTTGGGATTGGCATCTCTGGGCTGCTCACGTGTCCAGAGGCTGCTGTGTGTGCTGTGGGTGTGAGGTCAGAGTGGGACACACATATGTGCTTAGATACATAGCCCGGTGCATGGTCCACCACACCTCTCATCCTTGTAGGTCCCCTTTTTACTCCACAAACACASATAGCATGCTGGCAAAATAGGTTGGGTCTGGCAGAAAAAGTGTCAAGGGTGCTGGCATCTGTGCTTGCCTGCATCCCACCTCCTGCAGCTGCACAGCCCGCAGGCACACGCCTTGTAAGCACATTCATGTCCCTGCTTTCTCCCCCGGCTCCCATGCGTCCACACGCTGCATGCTGACACTGCGTGACATGCAGACACACTCTTACTCTGATTTAAATATTTCAGTGCTAAATACCCCACTGAAGAGTTTGTGCACTGCTGCGTATCCAGCACAGGGCACAACACAGCCGTGACCCAGCCAGGTCCCCTGGGTACAGCCACTGTGTCCACCGATCCCCACCGATGCTCTTGCTAACTCCATTTTCACACACTTTAATCTGCTGCTCATCTTTGGGGCAGATATCTCTGCTCTCCCAAACCCACAAGCTAAAAATCACCGTCAGACAGCTGATAAACAGATTTAGACCATAACATAGGCTTTCCACTCATCTGAGATGGTGGCTTCATGTGCCACACTGGGAACAAAGCCTCAGCTCTCCCTTTCCAAAAGCTGGACTACTGCTTGCCCCACTGACACGGCAGCTAAGTGGAGCTTTCTCAGTGGACAACTGCTGGGTCTGCCGTGCAGGTAAAACCCTTCATGCACAAAACCCTCCACGAGCTGCCCTGCAGCCCAGCCATCTCTGCTCTTGCAGAGGGAGAAGAAGCATTTGGCCAAGATCACCCTGATTTGGCGTGCAACCAAAACGTGCTCCACCTCGCCATGGGAAGCAAGGGGTGGAACTGGGTGCCCCAGCCTCCGAAAGACCGACAGCTGAGCAGCTTTCTATGGCTTGTGGTTGCCGGACACCAGGATGTCAGGGACCTGCCTTGCAGACAACCTGGCCATGCTCAACCTCCACGATCCAGCACTCATGGGCCAGAATAAGATGCTGCATCCAGGAGAGGGCAGCAGAATCCCAGCATGCTCCATGCCTATTGCCACCGTCATTAGTTCTGGTTTCTGAGAGTCAATTCCTGACTCTTTCCTAAGCTGTAAACATGGCCTTCTACTTCCCATAGCAATAATCTTCACCCAGAGACTCTGGCAAAGTCTTTGTGGTCACCGTCTGTCAGTGTGTCTATGCAGGTTTCTAATTAACGTCCCAGAGTAGCTATTTTGCACCCCAGGAGGGACTGTCTGCAGTCCCAAATTGAGATCTGGAGGAGGAAGTCTGAGCCAAATTCAATGCCACAGGGCCCTTGCAAACCCCTTTGGGAGCTGCGTGGGATGAACAGGGCAGAACTCAGCCACCCAGCAGTCGTGGTGAGGGATCTCCTTTGCTGGCAGACCTGTCCCCTCTCTCCTGTGGTTATAGATGCCCTCGATCGCAGGGCAGGGGAACAGCAGCCATCACCTCCATATGGGACAAGGGAACATGGTCTTGAACTGCGGTCCTGGCCAAGTGGAAAGAGTTTTTGATGGAGTAAGAACTGCAATGCTGAGGCTCCATCATTGCATTTTAAGGGCTGAGGTTCCCCAGGTACCTTCCAAACACCCATCCAGCATCCAGCAGACCTTCAGCAGGGGCCAGGCCACYGGGTTTCTGCTTCCACATGCTGTCATGCAGCAGATGCAAGTGTCTGTGCAAGCCAGTGCTTATTAAAGATTTAAAAGGCAAGCTGTCAGCTGCGCTGCTGAGAGATGGGCTTTTCCTCTTATAGCTCTATCCCTCTCTAATACTAATAGGATTGGAAGGAGGAGGAGAAACAGCGGTGTGCTGACCAGCTGAGGGTGAGTGTTTTTTCCCTGCAGAGGCTTTGCACACCTTGGGGGATCTTTCTAGCAGTTTGCTCGTCTTCCAGTACCCCTCCTTGGTTTTCTGGGATTTTGGGTTAATCCCTCAGGCTCTGCAAGGGGAGGTGGTGCAGCCTGGGGGCAGAGGCACAGAGGAGAAACTGCTGTCTTCTGGCTGCCCCCCCTCCTGCCACCTCCACCAAGGGAAAATGAAATGCCCCCCCTGCCTCCCCTGCGAGCTGGCAGAGGGGTCTGTGCTCTGCTCTGCACCCTCCGCCGGAAGAACTGCATTAATCCCCATTTTGTTTAAAATTACAGCTGGGCAATGGCTGGAGTTTCCATTTTTGCAAGGATTTTTTGGGATTGGAAGCCTGGATTTGGACCAGGCTGGAACAAACACAAAGAGCTTCATCCTTCTCTGCAAAGGAAGATGCTAAAATCAAAATCCATGCCAGCACCACTTTTGAGCTTTTAAACTTTCTTTTTTCGTGATGCATCTTAGAAAAAAAATTTCGAAAGGCATTTTGACATGATGTAAACTGCTTGAACGTGTGATTTCCTTCTAAATTTGAGCAAAACCAGACCAATTTCAGGATATAATGGCAATAGGGACCTGTTCATCCCAGTTTTTCTTTCCAGTTCTACTTAATATTTCACTCTCTTGTTCTCCCCTTTGATTAAATTAATTAATTTGTGAATCACTCAGATCAACTGACATTGAAGGACATAGTATAAATAGTTTTGCTTAATTGCCTGGAGCCAAAGGTGAGTTAGCAAACTCCACGTCTTCTTCACAAATAGGGTTGGGTTTTTTTTTGCAAGGAGTCAGCAGGGAGGATAACTGGCAAACCCTCCACCCCGTGTCCCTGGAATCAGCCTCCATGTCCTTCAGGGGATTCATCTGCTCTCTGCATCCTCCTCCTGACTTGCGGGATTTCTCCCATCTCCATGGTCACTCTGTACATTGCACACACCTGGACCTGCTACAGCTGCCCAGCAAGAGCTACCGAGAGCACCCATGGTATCAGCTCAGTGGGGTAAAATTCCCCGCTGCGTTGGCCTGCATGAGGAATTACTGCCAAAAGCGCTGCCCAATTTGCAGCATCCAAGATTTCACCCACTGATGGGGAGGGCAACCAAATGCCCGTAATGCCCGTGGTCACATAGGGATGCAGAAGCAGAGTCAGGACTGAACTCAGATCTCATGACAGAAAAAAAACCCCAAAGTCATAATGACACCATACAATGCAGTGTCTTGGGACTTTTTGTGCTGTGGAGCGCTCCAGGCATACGAGGGATTGCATGTGTTCATAGCAGTGACTTCAACACCATTAACTCAGCTCGTTCTTTAATCAGTGCCATATGTGCAACATATAGGCAGGCTGTATATCACATCCAGTTTATGGTTTGATTGGAAGTGATGGCCTTGAAACCATAAAATGGTAGTTAAAGTCATCGTAATTCATTTGCTGCCTAAAATCAAAACACTGCAAGTGGCTGGTGCTCTTGGTCTTAGTCCTGGGTTAAATCCTTCTTCGGTGATGGGCAAAGCAAGACAGGAGAGGAGAGGAGAGGAGAGGAGAGGAGAGGAGAGGAGAGGAGAGGAGAGGAGAAGAGATGGGGAGAGGAGAGGAGAGAAGACGAGATGGGGAGAGGAGAGGAGAGGAGAGGAGAGGAGAGGAGAAGGGATGAGGAGGAAAGCCAGGAAATGAATTCTCCGTTGGAGTCAGCCAGAGCAGGGCTTGAGGAAATCCAGACCCTGGCTTGTCCATCTGGCAGGACTGAATCATGAGGAGGCAGTTATTAAAGAAATACGGATTTTTGTTGGTCATTTGCCAATCTCTTTCCACAAGGAGGCAAATGACTCTAGCAAATAAGACAGAAGCCTCCCTGGTTTCACTGACACCATGTGAGGAATGAGGCCATCAGAGCAGGGTCACCTGTGCCTGCTGGTGCCAAAAATCTTGGGTCTGTCCATCCCACAGTGAGAGGGTCAATGCTTCCCCCACCTCACAAGCAGGGAAACGGAGGTCAGGAGGCACCAAGACCTGTCCAGGGTTGAGAGGCAACCCCCTCTCCTGAGATAAAGCTCTATATCCTACCCTTCTGGAAGCATACAGGCCCCTTCCCTGAGCTGTTTTCCCTCATCAAGGCATAGCTTCAGCCATAATACCTGAAAAGCCCATTTCAGCAATGAGGAGATGGCAGAAAGAACAGCGTTGTCTTGGCTCAACATTTCCACCTATCCAGGCTCCTTGCTATCTCTAGGGAAAGCTGTTCAGCTTGTCTGACCTTGCTGTTTTCTGTTAAAACTCAGCCATACTTTGCCCTTTTGTATGGAAGACAGCTCCCCACCCAAGTGCTTCTTGTTCTTTGGGCTCACCAGTTTACAAAAAACCAACTAATTCCTGCCCACAACCCCAGCGTGCAAAGTGGAAGGTTCCTTCAAGAGCGTCAAGGCAGCACTTGTATGGGAGTCAATGAGGAAAGGTGGGGAAGGTGTTCCCCAGGTCACAATTTCCAGGAGGACTGTACATATGAACATGCTGTTCCCAGTGATCGCTCCTTGGCAGTGTCTGCTGCACAAAAATGGCTCCAGCTGTCTTTCTTTACACAGGAATCTGCTTTTCTCTGAATTTTCCAGGAGTCACTTTCAGAAAGCAGCCCTACTGGCGGTTTCCACGCGGATGTAACTGCGCTCGCTTCCAATCTAGATATTTTTGCCAAGCAGAAAATCCACAAACTAATGGCCTCGCAGGGAGATCCCAGGCAGGGTTGGGAGATTGCTCAACTTGCTGGCCAAACCGCAAGTGTCAGTGGCAGGAAGGCAAAAGGGAAAGATGGGAATCATTGCAACTCTTAATATATTTGGGGAAAGAGCAAACTGGAATCCTTTTTTCAKGCCAAACCAAATGTTTTGCTCAACACCAAGGGGAAGAGCTGTGTTTTGCATTTGGTTAAGAAAAGCAAAGGGCTTAAATTCCCCAAAGCAAGAAGGCTGCCCAGGAAGGGCACTGCCTGTTGGTACAGAGCAGGGGATGTCTGTACATGTAGCATGGACCCACATTTCCTTCATCCAGGCAGAGTCTTAGCTTCTGGGTGAGAAGAAAGGGGGAGATGGCCTCTCCTCTTTCTCTTCCTTCCAGAAATTCTTGTCCTATTTTGCAGAAACTCTGTCCAGTTTGACCCAGATCTGTGAGTACTTTGGGGTCAGACAACACCGCAACGTGGCCTGGTGTGCTCTGTTGTTGGTGCTCCTGGTGAGCCTCTTCCTCTTGGAGACTCACACCAGACTTCATGGCTTTCCCTTCTCATTTGGTGTCAGTTTGGGGAGCTAAGGTCTGCCAAAATCACTGCAGCTACATCAATTACATGAGCTGAAGCCTGTCCCAATACGTAGAGATGCACTACGTAGTCCCTTGGGTCCAGCTGAGCACCCCATCCTTATGCCAGGGGTCCAGCCAGTACTCCTTCTCCAGCCAGAGTAGACAGCAGAAGCATCATTATCTCTTTCCAGCAGTGAGCCATAGAGAGATGAAGCAATTTGCAGAGAACTAAACCCACCTCACCCCAAAAAAGAGACAAAGCCTACAGCCTGCAAAGTCTTCCTCCCACTTCACCTTTCTCCCATTCTTTGTGCCTTTTCCTGCTCAAAGAGAGTTTGAGGCCAAGATATCACTCATTGGAAAATCTGCCAGAGTCTAATCCAGCCTTGGGAAGCCTCCCTTCCACGTTACAGCTGCAGTTTTCCCCTTTCCATTTCCTTTTTGGAGCATTAAGTCCTTTGGGCAATAACTATGTGTGGTTCTGGACTATGGCCTTTCCCAAAAGCTGAGGAATGTGCAGAATAAAATCTCCCCGTGTAGCGCCGGGAGCCAAGCACAAGCTGAGCAGTGCAAGAGGGAGGTTGCGCTTTCAAGTGAGATACAGCATCGTTCAAACCGCCCTGTTGGCCAGCATCTCCACGCGTGCAGAGGCTCACTGGAATGTCTTATTAAATGTCCCCGCTCAAATGTTAAAGGTTTGTATGAGAGGTGGCTGTCTGTCCTTCATGCCTCCTCTCCAGCTAGCCCAGCTGTGATCACCTTTTGAAGAGATTAAAACCCAGGATTTGGGAAGACTTCAAAGTCCCCGCTGCAATGCRTTGGCTCAGCTCCACTTCTGATCTCCAACCCAGTTTGTCCAATAAACACAATAGCTTAGACGATATCCTATGAGTGGGGTGGAGGGACTGAAGCCACCGAGGAGGCTCTCATGGCCAGTGAGACCAAGCACTGGGCCACCTGGGAACCATGAGTTACACAAAGCCACTACTAAATCTCAAATCCTCTAGACGCCTCCTTGCCCAGAGAGACCTGCATCCCCATCTTCACYGCCACCCTCACCCACTCCCAGGCCTGCACTGGGACATCCCTTGYGGTGCTTTTACCTGGAAGGCTGCAGAGCCTGGACAACTGCCTGGAGAGTTGGCCTCGCACAACAGGACCTAGAAACAAAGGAGAAGGTGTGGGTCTGGCTCTCCRCTCCACCGTGACGGCTTTCTGGTGACCTCTCTTCACACAAGCACACCCATTTGGGAGGGATACAAGGAAAGAAAAAGAGCGCCGCAGTCCGGTCCCATGAAAAATTATTTCCAGGGAATTTCCCTTGGATTTTGAACCCAGCCAGTTTTTACGGTGCATGACACATGGCCTTCTTTYGAAATGTCTCTGGTAGGTACCCTGCTGCACCCCACTGGAGCATTTCATGCCTTTTTGAGGTAGAAAGTAAGCTGACACCCCCCTTAATCCAGGAAAAAGTTCACCAGCTCAAACCCATCTTACTATTTCAATTAAAGGGATGCCCTTGCACTAGCAGAAACTAGCAATTTTTTGAAGGGAAGATTTTTTCTCAAAGATGTCCTGTAGGTGCAGGGACAAGGCAATGGGCTAGTGCAGCCCTTCCCCTGAGATGAGGAAGACTTCTGAGCAGACCAACTGAGTCCCCTTGGGTTTGAAGGTCTCCCTTGGTGCTCTTGAGGGTCACAAGCCTGGGTATCACAACCACCGTGTCCCTACTCCTGCCTTTTCCACCCGGAGGAACGAAGGAGCTGCCCTCTTGCTCCTTGGAGGCCTGGAGGACAGCCCCTGGTTTTCATCCCTGAAAGCCTGGGGGGTAGAAAGGTATAAACAACCTGTTTTCTGCTTGCAGGGGAGGAGTGGAAGGTCTGGAGGACAGCCCCAAATGGTTTATTCATTCGTTTGGTTTTGTTGCGGAAGAATAGTGGGGTGAAACAAGACATCTCTCCCTCTCCGGTTTTAGCCACTTGCTATTGGAAAGAAATTTTCCCTAGAAACCCATTAATACAATGCGGAGAGGCAGGTTAAAATTACACTTAATCTTGAAATATTGTTTGAAAAGGGGAAATTAGAATATTTTGTTTAAAAGCTGCAGAAGGAAACACATTTTTCACATGCCAAAAAAGGGTTTTTCAGCACTATTTCCTGTACTTTTTGATGAATTTGCAACTAGTCTTAATTAACTCCAAACCTGCATTTTTCAGCAAATAAATGGTTCACCTGAGCATGTTTGCAGAGATCTGTTTAGGAATTGTAACTGCTTCTGTATGTAGCAAGCAAATTGAAATAATAATTAAAGGCAGAATTAAAAACCGCCTGTGTGCTTCTAATACACAGGGAAAAAAAATCCCTTCGTCTTACGTTAAGTCAACAAAATAGTGGATAATGGAGAACAGTTAATACATTTTCCTGAGTGCTTTTTGATAAAGGCCATCAAAGAGGCTTTTAAGGAAACTCAATAGCCAAAGGGGGATTGTGTAACTTCCACAGTGTATTAAAAGCTTATTAAGACAGAGAAAAGAAGAAATGGAATCAAAAGTTCATTCTCAACATAGGAATAATATAATAATAGGACATCCCCGAGAGTCCATCTTAGGATGAAAGTCTTTTATTAACAATGCAAGGGGAAAAGGGCGCACAGTCAAGTGGAAAAATTTTGCAGGGAATAGAAAATAATATCAGCTGGCTGAGGCTGGTATGAGCTGCAAGGGGACCTTGTGAAGGTGCGCTAATGAAGAGCCTGCCAGCGGGTTAAATGAAACGGCGAGCAGTGAAAAGCAATGCACATTAGAAAATGTCACCTGAACTTTTCTTACACCTTGGTGGGTTTTAAATCAGCCTTCGTGACTCAGGAGAGAGAAAAAAAGAGAAGATCCCGGTGTAATGATGAGCGGATGAAGAAATGCTGGCTCAGCAGTCAGAGGCGGCACAGACAGTAGACTGCATTGGGCAGGGGGATAAGAAACCACAGAATATATAAAAAATACCTTTAGGGAGTAGAGTAGTGCTCTTAGTCCTGCCCACTTCTCCTCAGGACAGAGGGACAGGATTAAAGTCTGCCCAAAGCCGTTCAGTAAAACTGAAAGGCACGAAGGGAGTTTTACAATGAGGAGGGTGAGATCAGGATAGTCAAGGCTAAAGAGGAAAGAAATACGAGAAAGCTGACGGGAGCATTGCCATAATCATAAAAACACGTGTTTTTAATGGAAAGCCCCCTTTAAGGAAGCCTCCCTTCCAAAATTAGTTTAGATAGGATTGAACATGATAAGCGACAGAAGCCATGATGCTGCAGGGTATTGGGCATCACCCACAAGCTGAGGTTAAGGAGAAATTCTCCCGGCGTGGGGCTAAAGCAAACCAGACCAGGGGTTTCTTCCACCTTGGTCCGAAATCTCTCTGCCAGGCGCTGTCAAAGGCAGGACACGGAGCCGGACACGCGCTCTGCCCGCTCCTGCCTGATAAATCCTCTCCTCCTGATCTTGTTTTCTAATGTAATAGTTTGCATTTTCAGTCCGCCCATGTATCATTTCTAGATGGGCCAGGGCACTTAATCCCCGTTGTTTTATTCATTATTAGAAAGCTTTTCAGTTTTCCTTTAACATCATTCAGGTCTGATTTGATTACAGAATACACCCGGTGCTGAGTTCATATTTCTGAGAAAGGAGTGATAATTAGATGACGGTCATGCAGCCTGGAGGGAGACAGGCAGGAGGAGACGCCAGGAGAAGAGAAAGGGCAGGTGATGGGTGGAAGGGCTCCAGTGTCCAGTGAACCCCGTGGTCCAGCCTCTCCTGCCTCTGCCCATCCTCAGAGGCTCACTCTCTGCAACGCGTCTTTAGCAGGAGCAGGGTCGAGGCTGGGATGTTTTTTACCCCTGTCGTTTGTGGAAGAATCAATCAGAAAATTGCAGCCCACCAGGCTTTAAGGTTGGAGCTAAATCCCTTTAAATCGGTGTCACTGAGCTCCCATCCACCGATTATTTAAATAATGGCTTGATCTTTTTATTTTATTTGATTCTAGTCTTCAGAAGAAAAAAAAAGAAAAAAAGCCCCAGATTTTGTTTCAGATCAGATGTAAAATGGCATGAAACATAAAACACAGCTTTGCTGGATTACATCTCCTTGCCAGCTACGCAGGTAGGTGAGAGCAGGCACTGCCCTGCATGCYGGGAAAAGCCAGCCTGGTAAACACATGCGGGCTCGCCAGGAGGAAAGACAAGGCAGGAAGATAAGCCTGTCGCTTATCTCTTGCCTATTAAAATTCACATCAAGGCTGATTTTAGTCTTTTTGTGGCAGGTGAAGGGCAAAAAGATACTGCTGGCTGTAGAGGGGTACCTTCAGATGGTCTGTTTTTGGTGGCCCTATGGTGAGCCATAGCTTCTCCTTAGAAATAAGGGTCTAGGTGGAGAAAACCAACAGTATTTTGTGAAGACATGAAGGAGAAAGCGCCTGGCTCAGAAGCGGGTCTCCTCCTTCACTGCTCTTTCCCACCGCATCCCATGGGCAGGGGAAAGGCCGTGGCTGCCTGGCGGCTGGGCGGTGGTGGGGTTGCAGAAGATGCTAAATGGAGGGGACACCACCACGGTCACATGCAGTTCAGCACTTGCAGACCAGGCTGTGGGTCTTGGGAGCTGGAAAGCCAGGACGATCTGGGACTCCTTGAAGAGCTCATGAGCAGAGGCAACCCCATAAGCTACTGAGCTGCGTGAGTTCACCGATAGGCACCAAGAGCCTCATTTGGGTGCTTTCAGTTGCCTGCTAGAGTCCTCTGCCCTCTGTTTATTATATGGCAAGATGTTTAAATTTAGGTGCTGTGCATATGCTCCCCCACCAGCTCATTTCCTGCAGGAAGCCAAAAGAGATGCCAGTTCAGATAGGGCTGTGGGCGGAGGTGCGGGCTAATGAGAAGACCTCCTAGGCAGCAGCAGCAGAGGGGTGTGCAGGCAGGCACTGGCAGAGAAGAGGAAGAGAAGTTCATGTAAAACAGCAAGATCAGAGATAAGGCTGAGACAGAAATGAGGGAGCAGCATCCTCTCCTCGGTCACACTGGTGGGGCTCCAAGGTGGTCTAACCCAGCAGGGTGGCGGATGCAGGCAAAGAGCATCCCCGTGTACACCCATCAGTGCTGCGTTTGGTGAGAAAGCGTTTGCATTTAAACTGCTGGAGCTATTGCTTCTCCTCTGTCAGGGCTTACGCAGGGCAGGATATTTATTCCAGGCTATGGCTGGATTCAGTGGCATCCCTTGTTAAAATATTGGTGATGCTTCTTGCCTTGGGACACAAAGACCTGGCCCCTAGTTTTATAGTCAATAATTTCAGGGGCCTGCCCAGGCAATGGGAGTGGACGGATGTATTAATCCTCCCTTTCTCAGCTCATAGACGTGGGATCCTAGGGGATCATCTCTGATGGATGTCTGTCTAACCTTAAATCTTCCAGGAAGGAGATATCAGTCCTTCCCCAGAGACCTGCCTCAGTGGTGCTGCACGATACTAGTGTAGCTGATAGAAAGCTTTTAGTAATGTCCAACCCAAACCTTCGCTACAGTGAATTGTTTCTATTCTCATCCTTTCTCCAGTGGCCTTACAGTGCAATTGATTACCATCCATTTTATAATTAAACTTTGCCTGATGATGGACTGTTTTTACGTTTTCTACTTTCCAGACTAAACAAACCTCGCTTCTTTAACATTTCCTAATAAGCTATGGTTACTGAACCTCAACTTATTATTCCTGCTTCTCCTCTTGACGTCCTCCAGTTCATCATCATCTTTCTTAACCCATCGTCCCAAAGCAGGCAGGGCATTCCAGTCCCGGCGTCAGGCTGAGAAGAACAACACACCCCCTGTCTCCCACGGCTCAGGCTCCTGCAAACACATCACTATCTGACACACATCTTTTTGCAAAGGCCCCCACCCTTTTGAACTTGTGCCCTTAAGCACTGGCAAGCCCTCCCAGCTCGGAGTCACCCGTGTGTTTTACACGGGTGCTGCCTCTTCCAGCAGCAGAGTTGTTAATGAAAATATCGACTACAGCCGCTCTGCAGAGAGACTCCTGCAGCGCCCGCTTACTGTGTTTTCCTGCTCCGATAGTGAACTGGTGATAATTGCTCCGAGAGCAATTTAAGAGCTGGCTGTGCATTTGCTTTCTGCTGAATTCATCTAAACAATGTTTCTCAGTGGACCGCTGCAAAATCTTGCTTAGGAGAAGATCAGTGTGTTGTTCCTGTCCCGCTGCGGGAACTTCTTGCTGCCTGCCCAGCCCAGTTAGCTACAGCCAGGGACTATTTCAGGCAGGAAACCTCAGAACTGCAGCGAGACTGCTGGGGAGAAGTGGTGAAAAGTGAGTGGTCAGGGAATATTTGTGTGAATAAGGCTGCAGAGCTGGGGTCATGCTCTTGGGCTTGTGGGCTCGGGTTATCAGTTTGGGTTTTTATCTAGCTATTTGCTGTGTATGCTCCCAAGCTCTGTAGGTTCTCAGCTCGATGCTGGGATGCCTTGGCTGAAATGCCACCTGTGGGGCTGAAAACAATGTGTTTTCAGCTGGCACACTTGGGAGGCTGATAACCGTGGTGAGGAGGAGTATGGAGCAGCACAGCAACAAGGCAAAACCCATACCCTGGACTCAGAGAGAGCACAGCCTGCTCCAGCTCTGGACGCGGCTTGTGGTAGCATCCTGGCAAGAAAAAATCACACCCAACACCAGGGAGAGGCTGAGGATGCKCTTACTTGCAGCACGTTGCTCTTACCCGCGTTAAACCAGAGTCCAACAGGTCTCTGGTGAACAGGGAGTGAGGGGGTATTAACAAGAACCTTTGTTTTGCAGGAGCTGTATGTCGACAATCTCCTGTACCCACTGCAGCTTGGGGTGGCTGGAGAAAGAGCAACTYGCTCTATTTTTGCTAATAAAAACTGCCCAAACTGGACAGCATGTCATGCACTTAGCTAGTGGTTGCAAGTTTTAAAATATATCTGCCAAATAGTTTTGCGGGCATCTGCGCAGCTCCAAACCAACGGTTTTTAATTTGTATGTGCGGTTCAGGATGGCTCCAGGCTGCAGGGGCAGCGATGGGGAGGGGGTGGCAGCAACTTCTGCCAGATTGCCCTGGGGAGCTGGCCCCCTCTCTGTGCGATTTTGTGTTTAATGTATAAATTTAGCTCTGCTTTGCCTCTTGTGTAATTCAGTTTGACTGGCAGCAGGCTGGCAGGCTGCCCGGGCATCATGAACCATGCACGCTGCACGATGAGAAACACCTTGGGCAGATGGCAGGTCTGGAGCAGCCATCCCATCCCATCCCATCCCATCCCATCCCATCCCATCCCATCCCATCCCATCCCATCCTCCTTGTCGATGGGGAGGAAGGAACCAGCAACACTACAGCTCTGCAAGCTTGTTTCCTAAGTGAGGCGAGCACTGTGGGCTCCTGAAGGGCAGGCGAGGAAGCTCATGTGCTGGGGACACAGGGAAGCAAGACCCTGCTATGGGTGGGATGGGGTGTCCAGGGGAGACCACCTGCTTCCGTTCCTGCTTGCAACGCGGCTGTGTCTCTCTGCTTCCTCCTGTCCTGCTGCCCAAGCCCTTGGACATATGAGGGGACATGGGGCACATAGCACGTGGCAGAGGGACAGGATGGGGAGGTGGCCCTCTGCCCACCCTGACCATGGAGGGAGAACAGGAAAGCATCTTCCCCAAGGGCTTCTGAGAGGCTCCAGGTCAGGAGAGGTCTGACCTTGAGGTGTGGAGGGGTTTGGGCTGCTGTGGGTAAGGAAGCTGCTTGCCCACCCCGCTCTGGGTGCTTGACACTCACCCCATAGGGTACTGCCAGCCCCAGGTCTCCAAGGGGCCACGGGGACTGATCTTCCCGTGTGAGTACCAGGGTTGGTGATGGGCATGGAGGAAACCCAGGGTGCTTCTGCTCTCCTCACAACAAAAAGAACTTAAGAAATCCAYGAGGACGCATGAATTGCAGATACTTGTGTTTACAAACCAGATCTGAACACCAGTACCCAAATCCTCGTGGCATCCAGCATAGCTGACCGGAGCCCGTCGAGGATC
The DNA here is from genome assembly GCA_035582835.1 of Phoebastria nigripes. Lineage (NCBI taxonomy): Eukaryota > Metazoa > Chordata > Aves > Procellariiformes > Diomedeidae > Phoebastria > Phoebastria nigripes. Next base: position 124,664 of record JAYKAV010002781.1, read on the forward strand.
CAGTGCCTGGATGCTGCATGGGGCTACATCAGGCGGACCCAGACCTGCCTGCCCAGACCTCAGCTCATAAGCATTAGTGCCAGCCCCAGCCATACAGAGATTAGAGCTGCAGGCCCAGTCTTGAATTTAAAATTGTTTATTCTGGATTAGTTTTTGGTTTTCCTTCATCTCCCCGGTGTTTTCAAGGTTTGCTCCCCCACCAGCAAGGCTCAGATGCAGTTAGATGCAAGGTTCCTGCATCCTCCGCAGTGGGGATGGGCCCCACAAACCCGTTTCACAAGTGGCTCACCCGCTGACCCGAGGTCTCCAGATTACCAAGGGCTGAGCTAATGCYGAAAGCTCCCAGACAAGCGGCTTTCTCAGGAAGTACTGTCCTGGAAAACGCAGCCCGAGAGAAAATAAACTCCCCTGAGCCACAGAAAAAGACCCAAGCCTGCAATTTCTTCCTTGCTGTCTGGAAAGGGCTGGGGCTATGTTTTCCAAAAGGTTAAAACACAGGGTAGGGATGTTATTTTAGTGAACGGCTGAGCCCCTTCAAACCTCCCCGATGGATACGTCCCCGAGTCCTGTTTGTGCAGATGCAGTGCTGGGCTGGGCTCCAGGCCACGTCCTCCCCCCGCGGGGACGGCTTCGGGCTTTGGAAAAATTACGCACAGGGAGAGTGGAAAAGAAGCTGTTTTGCAGGTGGTGCTGAATTATTCCAGAAATGGAGCGCAAACACAATTGCAAATGAATGAAATCCTCTCCTCCCCCCGCCCAAAGAAAGCGGGTCTGTGCTGGTAATTAAGGCTGGGGCTTACTGGTGGGGGCAGTACAGCAGGAGGCTGTGGATTTTGGCTGTCTGCGGTGAGGGGATGCTCTGTGGAGAATGGGACCCTCCATCACGGTGGGCACCTTCACAGCTATGGAGCTGGGCTGTCTTCTGAAGCTCCACGGAGTCCCAGGAGCTGATTCAGGGCAACAAACCTGCCTGAGGCTGTGCTTCATCCTTTGCTCGGCTTCCCACAGCTCAGCCTCCCCTTGCTCCAAGACCCAGTCTCAGTCAGCATCAACCCTTCCCCCTGCAGTGCATCCCCAGCTGCACCCCAGGGTCCAGGCATTCACCTATTTTTGACGAATTCCCTTTAAAAAAGACACCCTTGGTGGCTGTGGCTGGACTTGCCCCATCAGCCACAGACCTGAGGGTACAAGTGGTGGGTGCCAGCCCAGGCTGCCAAAAAGGGAGGAAAGTCAAACGTGGAATCTCTCTAGAAATGTACAGTGAGTAATCGCTAATGGCTCAGCCTTGTGAGAAACAGCTTTAAAAGTAAATAATTGCCTGCTCCAGGAACTAAGGCAGGATGAGGAGACCTCACAGTTTGACGCAGTCATTCAGCAATCGTATGCATGAAGCATCAGGGCTCTGCTCGCTGCCTTGTCTTGTTCAGCGGCTGACAAAGGCATCCATCGGGTCATTAACTTGAATTTCCCAATCAGTTTTGCTGCCAGAAGGACCATCTATTATTATTACACAGGAAATCTTGCACACAGGTCGCTCCAGCACACCAGTATTTTATCGTGTGTAATCAGGCCTCCCACGAGAGAGCTTCGCTCTCTTGGTTTGATGCCTGGAGTGTGTGTTTGCTTAATGGCCCTCTTCCAACACCGGGTCACTTTTCTGTTGTGTCTTCCCTGGCATAGGACTAATGATAGTGGCTTCGTACGGCATTATGTGAGAGCCGCAGCCTTTCTGGGTAACCTGGTGCTTGCTGGGGAGGTGTCGTCATTGCTGAGCACAAGTGGGGAACCTGAGATACACCATAAACAGCTTCCCCAACCCCACAGAGGGTCTTGGTGCGGCTTCTCAAAGGGGACCCCGACTCCCAGCTGGACTGTCCTCCCAGGCTGGCAGGTCCCTCCTGGGTCAGAGGAAGGTTTGTCAATGGTCTGTCACCCATCCTGAGATCCCTTCAGTCTCTTTGTGGCCAATGTGTGACGTGCTTGTGGCTGATCTACCTCCCCAAGTCTACATTAAAATGCACACTGACAAGGAGGTCTTTGCCCTCAGGCTCCACAGTTTGTTCTTCTCATCCACCCGGCCACCACCTGGCTCCATCACCACAGAGGAGTGGGCTGGTTGCTGGCCCATACAGCTGATTCCCACACCCTTTCTGTCCAGCCAGGCAGAGCAGCCTGGGTCCAACTGATGGGTACAGAAGCCCAAAGCAGAGTGTCCAGGACAGTGGTGGATGTCGAGCAGAGAAGCTGGTTTTGTATTGATTGGCTTATTGCACTGCTTGTGCCTCTCATGGAAATGAGTGTCAGCGGGGGTACCTTGACTCTACAGCTTAGATGTCTCTGGGGGCTCCTGTTGGAGTCCATGGAGAGACATCTGCACCTCTAATGCCCCTGTGTTAGATGTTTAGGTGTCATCTCCAGATAGGCGTCTGACCCTCCAGCACTGCTTGCTTCTGCTGCACAACCACTACCAACAACAAAGGTGCTGGGGACAACCAGCTCAGACTTTCACATCCAACTTGAAGACGGTGAAGTTGGAGCAGATCAATCTACTTGATTACATGAACTGCCAGCTTCAGGCAACTTTTGGCAATGGGTCCATTTTGAAGCTGCAACCTCAGCTGTAACCAGCCTCCCTACTGATGCTGGCCTCGCATCGAGAGTCCCCTTTCTGCTGGAGCATTGATGTACGGAGAAGGGGGTGACTGAGCTCCTGGGGGACACTGTCTCCTGCTGCTTTCCTACCTCTCCAGGCTGGCTGCTGACTTCCAAGGCGGTGGTCCGTGCTTTGGCATCACAGGACCAGAGCTCAGCCTGAGCACGTGTTATGCTACGGCTGTTCTTAGCCCCCTCCAAGTTTTTCGTCCAAGATCTTGCTAATTATCTGAGAGTACACAGAGCTGCTGATCTTATCGTTGGTGGGACGTACATCTGTGCAGAAGGTCGCAGTGACCACTGCTAGCTGGGGGATGTCTGTAATTTTGGCCATGAGCACATGGGGAAGCCTCCTTTGCCCTGGGTGGGCTGGGGAGCCGTGCGCATCTCTCCTCTAGGAAACCTGCAGCCCCTTCTTGGTGACTTGTACAGAAAATACTCCTTTCTTCATGTTATAATGCTCCCTCCTGCCTTTTTATCAAAAGATAATTTGGGGGGAATAATTGCTTTCGGCAGAATTTTTAGTGGATTTTTAATGGTTGACTACACAAAGACACCCAAAGTTTCTGGAATAAAAAAGTGGGTAGGTTTGAAGATGGGAAGGGAAGGGAAGGGAAGGGAAGGGAAGGGAAGGGAAGGGAAGGGATGGGACAATCCTAGCTAGAGCTGCTGGCGATTAGATCAAAGCTTTTTAGTTCATGGAGACTTCAGGTGTTCCCGCATCTCCTGCAGGCTCTGCCTGTTTCCTTAGGTCACCTGAAGCCTCCTTATAGCCTTGCTTCCAGCAAGACCCAGCATTACAGAGGGCCAGGGCTGGGATTTCTGGACCCCAGTACTGACTGATTAACCTGTGAAACAGGACAGCAGATATTGGTTAGAGATTGCGTGTGCCCATGCATCACAGGAGCCTTCTGGGAACTTCTGAAGCAGCTTCAAAGCAGAAGAAGATGCTGCTGCAGGATTCAGCCACCATGGGGAGCACGGCCAGAAAGAGCAGGGGAGGTGCAGGTCAGCCCTCCCGGGCAGTGGCAGACCCCTGTGCGAGGAGGAGGGGATGCCCAGCCAGAAAATGGTGCTCCCCCAGGAGGAACCAGCACTGCTGGGGTGTCTGCCAGCAAACCTAAGAAAAAGGGAAGGTTTCCTGACTCCTGCCAACCCTCTGCTTGACAGGAGACAGGACGGTTTGTCCTTTGTGTACATGACACTGATGGATGACCTCAGCTCCCGCGGAGGGAGGGAGGAGAGCTGCCTAGGGTGAAGGTCCCCGGTGCCAAGACCTCACCACTCCTGGCAAATTCAAATATATCCCTTCACAAGGAAACATCTTTGCCTTCCAGAGCCTGCAAAAGCACGGTTTGCTGGGAGGTGGAGTTAGCAACAACACTAAATTGAGGGTAGGGGGGAGGGACATGAGCATGGAGGTATTTGGCRTAAGGCAACAAGCCCTTATCGTAACCCCAATGTGCTTGGTACGCGTTCAGCTTTCTGGCGTGCTGAGAAGTACTTTCCTGGCCTGTTTTGCTAGCGTGACTTCTAGAAGACTGGGAATCCTTCCAAACTAGGACCTGGGGACTTCAGTTCCCCTGGAGCAAAATGATAGTTAAAAGGCTGCAGCGTGGGGCATCTTGTTCGCCAGGGGTTTTGCGTTAAATCCCCTCCAGGCATGCAAAGAACAATAATATTTTGGGAACGCCCATTGGGAAACATTGGCTGTACTCTCGATTTCTTCAGGGTTGGAGTTGCTCCATTAAAGTGACTGAAGTCAAACGAGACGTTTCCACTTACACAGATGAGAAGCTGGAAACCCATCTGCATTGTACATGAATTTAAAAAATGCAGGTTCTACAGGAAAAAAAGAAGTTACAAATGTCAGGGCAGCTCTGTCTCTCTGCCTGCTCCAAAATCACTGGTAAACGCAGGAGCTCTTGGATTGCATGGGAAGCCCTGGGCAGCTCCCCTTCCCATGCAAAGCCGCCTGTGAAGTATTGGGGAGCAAGCTGGCTCCCCCTCCGCAGCATGCAGCCAGCCGAGGTATGGCCCTGCTTTTTAGGGTGCCAGACTTGCTGCTGCAACATCCGCATGAACAACACATGCAAAACAGATCCCGTGTGACCCGAGGCAGCCCAGAGACACCCCATCCCTGGGGAGGCTTTGGGACAGGCAGCGGCCGCGGCAGAGGGCTGCGGAGCTGAGCCGAGCGGGGGGAAGCTTTGGTGACTGCAGGGTTGCGAAACAGTTTCCTGTTTACTTGTCACTTATTTTTTTATTGGTTAACTATGGACTCTACCTACTAAACTGTTGCTTTTACCAGCAATGCAGGGGAAAGCCCTGTCCCCTGCCGCCTCGTTACCCCCATTCCTCTTCCCTCGAACCAGCCCAGCCCTGAGAGGACACAGCGGCATACACATGCCCGTCCTCAGCATCCCTGCACCATCCGCTTGCAGCTGGAAGAGACCATCCTCCTGGGTCCTTAATGGCGTTTAATCCCTTGAGTTGGTTAAAATAGTAGATTAATCAGAAGACTCGGGCATAATGGGAATAATAGATACACGCAGGGTGTAATTGCATGGCGGGTGGGACTTCACTAAATGAGCTGTAATCCGTTCTTCTGTTGTAGAGGGGAAGGAATAGAGCATTATTCTTTTTTTTGGTTGAAAGCCTCAGCTCTGAGGAAGTGATCCCCAGCTGGGGCAAGACACTGTAACTTGGTGGGTTTCTTATTTATACTGCGGGGACTGGAGGCTATTTTAAAACAGGTTGGCTTACAAGGGTGAAGTGCCCTCTCCGTGCTTGCTAGCTTCAGGTTCCTAGGTGGAGAGCAGATGTGGACAGGCTGTGCCCTGCGTTGCACTGGAGCAGGCATTTCGTGATGGCTCAGAGGGGAGGGAAGTGCTGGGGTATCCATTTCATTGCCCCCAGGAGAGCTTGACTCTGCAGAGCCTCCCCATAAGGACCAAAAAGGACTGGTGTGCCTTACGCTGTAGGTTGGGGAAACTGAGGCAGGGTGAGCTGGGTGAGGCTGCGGCAGTGCAGGGTAGGACTGAACCCCGGGCCCGTGCCCATCCCTGCAGCATCCCTGTTCCACGTCAGGATGAGATTCCAGCACTCACCACGCTGCTGCTCCCGGCACTGGAAGGGAACCATTGCCACCTCAGCAGGGTCCCCAAACCACAGGAGAAGCAGAGCCTGGTGTACCCAGCAAAGCACAGACCCACCTGGCTGCACAGGGACATGCAAAGAGGATCCTTGCTCTTTTCCCTTGCTCCTGTTGCTTTTTCCTCTGCAACACGCCCCGTGGATCAGTGAAGAGCTGGCAGAAGCCCTGCTTTGGGTTCGCTAGACCTTGTCTCTTTGGGCCATGAAAGCCACCAGCTTCTCTGGCTACAAGTATCTGCTAATCTGGTACTGATAAACACTGTCTGTCTGGCCAACCCCAAAGCACAAGACTGGGTTAAGGAATACTTGAGAGTTTTTTTTTTACAGTTTCCTTTATTTACTTTTTTTTGTCTTTGAGCCTTAAACATTTATGCCTTTGTTTGGTTTTTGGTTCTGAGCCCTCCCTTGTCATGGAAAAGGCCCCCCAACTAAAAACCAAACAAACTCGAAAGCTGAACGTCTAATGAAACCGCAGCTTCCAGCAAAGCCAGGAGGGCTGAGGCAGCCACGCAGCGGCTAGCGGAGGTCCACGAACATGGCCTCAAGGGTGGGCGGCACAAGGGGTCGGTGGGACAGGATCACGCACTTGTACCAGCGCAGAGGA
>JAYKAV010002781.1:131190-141943 GCA_035582835.1 Phoebastria nigripes
CAGGAGGCTGAGCTGCACCCCTGGGCACTGTCCCCCATTTAGGGAGTCTCTGTCTTTTGGGACACTGGCAGGGAAAGAGAATCCTGGCAGTGCCACCTCTGCCTTGTCCCTGTCCCTCAGGGAGAGCTTTGGAGGGGCAGCCGCTGCTCTCCAGGGGCCCCGGGAGCAGAAGAAACGAGGGTGCAGGCTGTGTGGTTGGGGGGAAAAGCTAGCTGCGAGGGACTTTTTGGAGAGGCGGTGGTTCCCCCGCCCTCAGTGCCCATGCATAGGATGCAGTAAGGGRAGGGCGGTGGTAGCCCCTGCTAGCGCTGGCTGGCATCTCTCTCCCCGGGCACAAGGATGTTCCTCCTTCCCCTAAAGGGTATAAGCACCCAAAACTGCTCCTTGTCACGTGCCCAGCCCTGGTTTTGAGTGGGGATGGAGAAATTTTAAAACCCTGGGGATGAAAGAGTGGTGTGGCAGAGATGTCCAGAGGAAGGACATCAGCCATACCCCAGCCATGCTGAGCCCCCCGTGGTCCTGCTCTGGGGCACGGGCTGTAGCCAGGAGCTGATGCTGGGGAGTGCGGAGGGTGAATGGCAAAAACCTCAAGCCGGTTGTTTTTATTGCTTCTTTATATGGCAATGTTCCCTCATCCTCCACTGGGAGCTCCCAGGGCTGTTCATGCCCATCCCTCCTTCGTGTCCCGCTCTGCCAAGAGCACCGAGGTTTTACAGCCTCCTCYGCGGAACGCGGGGCACGAGGGCCCCTCTGAAAGCTCCGGCTGGAGGGCGATCCCCGCTCCCAGGCTCTGGTGGCCCTCGTGGCCGGGCTGCATGGTGGCTCTGCGGCTGCGGGCCCTGGAGCTGACTCTTTGGGATGGCTCTGCAGCAAYGGGATGTGCAGAAATCCCCAAGGTTGCTCACAAGACTCCCATGCCCTCCCATTGAGCTTTACTCTGGATTTTATGTTCCCTTTCCTTAAATAAAGAAAAAGTTCTTGTTTTTAGAAACCCAGTCGTTTGTCCCAATAATTCTCCTGATGCCTCTCCATTAGGGACTTTTCCTTCTGTCAAAGGTACCACTGCCTCCCTCCAGATCCAAGTGAAAGGCAGAGACTTGCTGCCGAGTTTTGTGGATGAAGCCGCTCTTTTGCAGGTCTCTGGCTGGTTATCCTCCGTTAACAACACCGTGCGCTCACCTCTGCCAGACTGCTGCCTGTCTCAAGCTGCATCTCTGGCTCAGATGCCTTGCCAAGCTCTAGGGATTGCCCTTAACCTCTCTAATCTCAGGGGCTATTTGACCACATGTCTTGGTCAAACTATGCTGGGATGAAGGAACAGCTGGTACAGGCAAGCTGCCACCCAAGGCAGAGGTGCAATGAATGCTCTACAGGCTCAAAGCATAAGCCTTAAGCATCTGAGCATCCTTGATCTTCCAGCTCTGCTCAGTACCTCGATCTGCCTCCATAGGGGACCTGTAAATTGAACACAAACCTGACTCTGGTGCACTCCAGGGCTCGCCAGCTCCTGCAGAGCCTCAGCAGGCTGCTTGCCTGTGGAGCTTGCAGAGGGCAGGGAGCCCACAAAGTCTGTTTTCTTGTGTGGTTTTGCTTCTTAAAGGTTGAGCTCATGCTCTGGGCTGGGGGAGGGGGATTTGAGGAGGTCTGCTATACCCCAAAACATATTTTCACAAGACTGGCAGTCTCCTAATAGTTGAAACACTGCCAGGTTGGAGTGAAACTAGCCCACAGATTCAGGTCCTTTAAGAAAAGGGAAGGAACACGCTGTGTGAGGTTACACAAACCTTTCTCCTTAAGAAATTGAGCGAAAACCATCTAGGCATTGGGGGAAGCTTCCTCAACGTTGAAGGGACCTGCACTTTTAGAAAGGGCTGAGCAGCCTGCAAACTGGCTCACTGAAGGCTGGGAAACGGAGGACGGGCATCCCAAGTTGCCCCTGAAACTTGGCTTCCACTTGTGAAATGGCCCCAAAATCTAAAGCACCCTTCTGCATGCTTGTGGTGGCAGGGGSCTGTTCTTCCCAGCCATGATCCCTGAGGTGGGCACCGAGGTGTCCATCATCACGCTCCCCAAAAGGCCCTGGGCAGGGGATTGAGCTGAGCTGCCGTGGCCTGGGCAGGCTGTGCCAGTCTCTGTCCTCTGCTGTGGTGGCTTTGATAACGGTTCCTCCCGTCAGGCATGGGTGGCCTGGACTCAGCTGTGGCATCAACTGGGGAGAACATGCCAAGGACCTCAGGTCTAGAGAAAGAGGATGTAATGTGCTTCTCTTCCCTGCCTTCCCACAGAGGTCCTCTAAACGATGATGGGAGAGGACCATGACAAGGCCAGGCTCCATCTCACTTGCTCCAACGATCAGGAACATCAGATCATCCCTGCCTGCTAACCCCGATCAGCCTTTGCCAGAGCTCCTAAATTAATCCAGCAAGGCTGGGCTTGTACAGCTCCTCCGGTAACACCAGCCAGGTGATTTGTGCTTTCCATACAAATGCTATTCTTCACGCTGCTGGCAGAAGAGGCTTTTTGTGTCCCTGATTAGAATTGCAAGAGAGGATGGCACTTGACAGTATGCAGTAAAGAGCTGTGTTTATCCTCTATAATTGCTGCATGCTCCTCTGCCTCCTGCTGAACCACATCATCCAATTTCGGGCCGAGTCTAGGAAACCGYGGGGCTGAGTTAAGTTTTCTATACTCTAGAGTAGTCTGTGAACAGGAAGAAAATTTATTTCTGATGGCAGATTTGTCCTGCTGCCCTGGGGTGTTGGGGGCTAACGTGCCCTTTAGGGTCACTTCAAGGATGCTGTTGGCAAAGTGGACTCTGCATCACAGCATATCTAGCCTGGAGAAGGGTAAGGAGGGAGAGGGAACAGACATCTGGGATGCAGGGGTTGTGCTGTGGACCCAAATATGATTTAGATGAATTCTAGTTTAGTCTATTTGCAAGGACATATTTCAGTCAGATACTGCACAGCTCTCCCAGAGGAGGTGGGGTGATAATTCCCAGCCATCTACCACCTAGAACGAAGCAAAACTTTTTTAACTGCAAGAGCCTTTTAAGAAAACCATCTGCACGTCACGAAGTCACAAAGTCTAACCTGCTTTAGCTCAGAACAAGCTGTCAGCACAGGTTGAACAAGCTTCATTTGGCAAAGTGCTCCTGCAGCTCTCCGCCAGCTGCCRGAACGGCTTACCCAACCCAAAGCATCTTCTGGCTCTCATGACTTCCAGCAAATGCAAACATTGACTGCTCAGCTGCATTGCCTCTCCTGCTCCTTCTGTGGCCCCAGGAAGGAGTCCCAGAGGTCTCTCCATGGCTGGCCAGAGCAGAGCAATGCTCTGCATATTGTCTCACCTCCTGCACRTTGCAGCCAACGGGTGTCAGCTGCTAAACTGAGCCTAAAAGCTTTGTTTTGTTAAACCCCTTCCTACAGAAAAGCATCCAGGCTGCAGTTTCTGCACCAAGAATTGGAGAACCCCCATCTCTCCAACAGTTTTTCTCAGTGGCAAATACCCACGCTGTTAAAGGTAGTTTTTTGCTTTTATTTTTCAAATTAGAAGAGGTTGGTTACAGCTTCCAGCTACTGCTTCTTCTACCCTTTCTGTGCTTCTTGATCAATAAGTCCTTCGCTATTTCAACGCTGCAATCAAGTCAGTCTCGATCTTTGCAGTGCGCTGAGCAGCCTGGGCTTCTCGGGTCTCCCATGGCAGGACAGGATTTCTAGGCTGGGGACAGGGTTTTCTGTGTCTCCCCTCTAGCCTTTCTAATCTTCTGGACCCCACAGGACCCTGTTTGTCCTCTTCCCAGTCCCCCAGTATTGATCTGCTCCGTCCTTCTTGCCTCCCAGCTGCTAGCAGGATGGGGAGAGCTCAGCTTCTGGCAGGGCAGGACTTTTTTGCCACCAAAGGGGGTCCCCTTAGAGAGGGGCTGAAGACAGACCTAGGAGATAAAATGTTTTCAGATGTTCTCTCAGGGTGGCAGAAGTGTCTGATGGAGACAGATGGGATTTGGCTTTTCCTTATGGGGAAAGCTCAGTTCCTGCAGCTTTTGTGCAGAATGAGACACTAAGCGAGTAACCAGCAATTTGTGGGCAGGGTGCTCGCCTGGGAACGCAGACCCAGCCCAAGTTCATGTTCTGCCTCATTTGAATGAGGGATATTATTTTGGGATGGATGGTTTTCTGGGGATCTCTAAATGAAAGGGTGAGTTACATTACCCCTCAGAGGGAAAACAAGCTTTGAAAGCTTAAACCCCTTTATGAAAACATTCCTTGGTTTCTGGTGAGCTCAGCAGCTKCTGAGCTTTGCAGTGAGACCAGACGCCTTCCCAAGAACACTGTCTCCCACCGTGATCCACGCTCTTCCACAAGGGACCTGCTGCCACACGGAGACCCCCTTGGGAGGTTGTGGGCTTCTTATGCTATCCCAAAAACCATCCTCAAGGCCAAGGTGGTAGGTGGTCTGGCATCTGGGGATGGACTCCAGCTTAGCTTAGACATAGTCCCCACCTCTCATTCACAGCAGGAGTTCCTTCAGAAAAGCTGATGACTGCTCAGTGCAGGTCAGATTAAAATAATCACAAGGATCCCTCCTGGCCCTGGGCTTTTGCAGACAACGTGACTAATCCCCCAAGGCACATGCAGCCCATTCTTACCATGGGTGTGCTCTGCAGCCTGCCTGCCCATGCACAGCCAACGTGCCCTTCCTCAGAGGTGCCAGCCCTCCTATGCCGGAGCAAAGCCACCCACGGCCGAGCTGGGGACAGCTGGCTCCTCTCCAAAGCCCTGGACCTGCTGTGCACACGGAGGGTCTTCATTTACAGCTCCTAGATAGGAGCAGGCTGCTGCTGCCAGCACCTCTAACAGGATCTGGTGCTATGCTTCAGTGCTAGCTGGGGGGCACTGCCTTAATCCAGTTGTGCACTGGCAGAAATCAGTGCCTGAAGAGCAGGGTCATGGCACTTTCTTGGGAARAGAAAATCACCTCCGGGTCCAACAGCCAGGGCTGGCTGGAGGGAAGGAAACTGAGCAAGACTTGATTTTTCCTTTGAGTCCCTATGGACATCCTGGATGGTGGGAGATGCTGGGGGGAGATCACAAGCTCAAGGACAGCTAAGTAAGTCTGGATGCTTTGAACAAGCCCAACCCAGAGACAGACCACTGTGGTCCAGCAGGCAGCTCGAGATCTGGAAACACACAGAGATGCAGGCACATTCCCAGGAAAAGCCAGCAAAAGAGGYGACATCAGGAAAGCGCCTTCTGCACTGTCTCCTTGAAGCCCTGGAGACTGAGAGAGCTTCCCAACTCACTTCAGCCATCCCCTGCTTTTTTTTGCCCAGCTCGAGTGACTTGCCATGATTGTTCAGCGGATGAGAACCTCAAATAGATGTTTTTCCATGCCACCATTTCTCTGCAAATGGTCTCTCCTAAGGATCAAATTAACCAGGTTCTCCTCCCAGCCACGGGCAGCAGCAAAAGGACACTCCTTCTGTTACTAGATACATGCAAAGAAAAGAAACAATCCCAAATTTGTTGTATTTTTGTTGAGATAGAGCTCAACAAAAGTATTTTTTCACAAAGTAAAGTATCGGTTTTCATGAAAACCGTCAGACTCTAAAATGATTCAAAAGTAAATTCTTCTGCTCTGATCGTATTTCACTCGGGGTATTAGGTTTAGCAGCCCAGATCACATAACCTGGCAGATCAAAACCACCTAAATGTTGACTTTGCCATTATGGGCTCTCCCTCAGGAAAAATGCTTCCTCCTGTGAGATCAATTTTTCAGTCCAGTTCCAGAGGGGAAAAGCAAACTTCAAAACACCAGCAGTTCTCACAAGGCAGCARTTTCTTTTTCCAATCAGTCCTAATTAATAATGATCAGAAAAATCTTTAGTTAAAAAAAAAAAATACAAGCAAACATGGAGTGCGTGTCCCTTCCCCCTTTATTTGAAAGGTTTTAATTCTGTCCTTCAGCTCKCTCTCTCTCCACACAGAGCTCAAGTTCCTTTTTCTTTTCTTTTTTTAAAGCTGGTTGTCATTTCCTCTTCAAAATGCTGTTGCAATGAGGAACGGGCCCTTTTAAAAATACCATCTTCGCCTTCCCCTTCTTCAGGAGAGAGCGACTGCCTCGCTGTAAAGCTTTTGCTCACCCTGCGTGCCAGAAGACTTCAGCCCTCCCGCCTCTTCGGAAACCAGCTGCAAACCTTCCTCCCAAATGAAGCCCAAACAGAAATGCCCCTTTGGCTGGCATCCAGCCGGCGAGGCGATCCTTTAGCTCCCTGCACCGAGAGCTTCACAGGGGCTGCTCGAGAATTAGCCAGAGCTGGAGGACCCAGGATGGATGGTGGGTGTAAGGGAGCCAAGACCTGGCAGAGCACCAGAGAAGGAGCAGGCAGGCGCAGGCAGCGGTTGGGGACATCAGGGTAGCGGGGACACCTGCGACTGCTCCTGCAGGCGTTGGCACCGAGATCTGCAGGCTGACCCCTTGTGCTAGAGCTTGCAGGGCCCTGCTTGAGTGATAGGGATGAATGCATCATCCAGGGCTGGTCTGCAGATAGGTGGGTAATTCTGGACCCGACCGCTTGCATCAGCATCCCTGCAGGGATGCGCTGCATTGCGATTCGGCCCAGCTGGGATGGGAGTGAGGGTTCAAAGAGGAGGAGGAGGGGGTCAGAGGAGGGCAAGAGGGCTCCAGTAAGTTTGTCTTCTGTTCTTCTCCTCTTCATTTGAATCCATATACTAAAACACATTGCTCCCTGCCCACGTGCCAGCACTGTTGTCCTGCTTGAGCAACACCTCTGGCTGCGCATAGCACACAACCAGCACTACTGCCTTTGCACCTCGGCACACGGAGACAGAGGTGAGTCATTTTTGTTCCTTTATTACACATTGCCCAGGCATAGTAAAGCAGCAGCAGCCAGCCCCAGGCCCAAAAGCAGACCTTGGAGAGCTGTGATTGGAGAGACCTTCGCAAGACACTGCCAAAATGGCAAAGATTTTCATGTTGGGCAAAGATTCCCTTTAATCTGTGAAGTYGTGGCTGCAGCTGAGTCCGACTGCCGCTCACTGGAGCAACCCAACCCCATCCTTCTGAAGCCCACGTCACTATCATACTCCAAAGGAAAGATGAAGGTACTTTTTTCTGACAGACCTCCAACTAGTTTGAGAGATGTATAAGCATTTTACACCCTACAGCGTGTAAAGCCTTCCCCGCTGCCCCCCCACCTCCCTCCAGGTATGCATGAACAGAGCATCTGTCTACCCACCCACCCCCAAAAAAAAAAACCCCAAGGCATCCCAGAGCAGCAGTGATGCTTCAAATCAGAACTGCAAACACAGGGTGCGTCTTTATCTAACCTTCCCAAGCACTGACAGTCTAAATGCTAAGCTGCTTACATGGGCTAATGGCAATATATCCGTGCTGCGAGGCTTCATCTTTCCACCCCCCCATCCGCCCACCCTCCTCTCCGCTTCCCACCTTTCTCCATGTCCTTAAACCAACGCTTTCCTCACTCGAACCCCTTGGCAGATCAAATACAGCGCATGCAGCGTGTTCCCGGGGAGCTGCACGGTGTACAGGGCGCGAGAGCCAAGTTCAGTGTCCAATACAGACAAGCTCATCCAGCTGCGGGAATCCCAGCCCAGAGCACAGTCCGGTGTATCCCCCCCTCCCACCCAAAACGCGTACACGACAGTGTCCAAGTCCACACATCCAGGGAGGGTTGGGAGCTACAGGCGGCTACTGCAGAAGTTGGAGAGGGAAGAAGGTTGGTGCTCAGCAGCTGCTACAAGGAAGAGCTGAACAGGTTCAACGTGGAGGAAGGAGGGGGAAAAACCCAAGAACAAACTCAAAAGGAGGCAAAGGGGGGACGCTGGGATTTGGGGGTCAGATGTCTACCTTCTAGGCAACAGCCAGCACAGGAGAGGAAAGGGAGAGTTGGTGTTTGGTTTGTGGGGGTTTTTTTTTGGGTGTCACTCACGATAGAAAACATATTCGGTGTAAGAGGTCCAGATCCTGTCATCTGTCTGGTCATGGGCGAAGGCACAGGTGCCTGTGGAGTTGCAAGCCACCATGTGGAAGCCAGCATCAGCCAGTTTATCAAAGGCTTGCTCCAGAAAGGTGAATTTGAGGTAGTACCTGGAGGTGTACCTCTCCGGGGGCCTGTCCGGGTCCCTGCTCTCGTTCAAGGTATCTCCAAAGACCTCCTTGGCCAGCGACGTCTTGCCACAGACCATGATCCGTGCCACCCTGCGGAACTTGGCATCTGTCTGGCTGTCTCTGCCCAAGGTGTAGGAGCCCCGGTAGCCGATGGTGATGAAACCTGCCCTGCGGACGTCAGTGCCGGCAGCACCCACGCCAGCGGTGACAGCACCCCCAGGGCCACCAGCCACGGCGCTGGGGAGCGTGGCACTGGCAGAGGTCAGGTTGCGGGCGGCGTCTGCATTGGGGGAGAGCTCCTCTGGGTCGCTTTGGCATGGGTCGTCTCCCAGYGAGTTCTGCTTGCTGAGCTTGGGGGCCAGCATCTTCACAAGCTCCGGCAGCATGAAATACTCAGCCTCTCGCTGCAGGCGGCTCCTCTCCGGGAAGTGGTCGGGCAGCACCAGCTGCTGGTCCCTCATGTAATCCAAGATGTAGCGGAAGAGGAAGCCGTCCCGATCCACAAAGAACCGTCCCTTGCTGTCGCGGGCCAGGGATCGGACATTCTTCTGGGTGAACATCTCCCAGAGGAGCGAGCCAGGCACGCTGACCAGGGTGGGGTGGCGGGTGATGTAGACTTGTCCACCCACATTGAGTTCAATGATCTCGGGGAAAGGGAAGTCCTCGCTGGGTTTGGCACAGCCTGCGTTGTCTGCCAGGGCCATAGTGAGCTACCGCTGCCTTCCCACCTGCAACAAAAAGCAGCAACGTGCCAATGTTAAGCCTGCCAGCAAACGCAGCTCATCGTCCCACCGATCCCAAGCCAGATAGCGCTTGCTTTGGGTCAGCAAGCAGTGCAGGATCAGGTCCCTGTCTCTCCAGGAGTCTAGAAGTCAGCTCTCTTCCCTAACCCCTGGCTCTTGGAATAAGCAGCATTAGCTAACGCCCCCTTCCCTTCCATGCCACAAAAAGGGAAGAGCATTGCCCATGGTCTGAACACGCCACCTCCACCTGCAGCCCTCCCAGCAGTCAGCTCCCGTGGCTGGGGCTCAGCACCTTTGCCAAGGAAGGCGCAGTGACGCTGTACTGATGTTAACAACAGGAAAGCCAGGACCGTCACACCCTGGGTCTGACCGGTGACCCGCCTGGCCCAGCATCCTGCCGGTCAGGAGGAGCTGCCGAGCGTGCCAAGGGAGGACCGCATTACGGCGCWGCGTCTCCTGCTGAGCCGGTGAGCTGGAGGGGACTTTATGGTCCCACGCAAGGAGCACCCACAGGTCTGCCAGAAAAGCAATGCTAGATACCACTATAAAGGACAGAATGACAATGCCTTTTGGCACTCCTGCTCCATCCTTGCTCCTGGAGAGTACTCGATAGAGATTTGAGGCCAAGCTGAGAGCAGGTGAGAGATGGCAGAATCTCTCCAAGGGTCTGGGACCAAGACAAATACTGGGCTACCGGTACAGCCTCGGGCCAGATGCCATGTTTTTATACATTTTCCAAAGGCAAGCTGATTCTTAAGCACCTCTTGACACTGCAAACCAGCGCTTACATAAACCTGGCTCAGCAGATGGACTCTGCATCCAGCCTGGCCAAGCCATGCTCCGTGCAGGGATTTGGGAGACCATGGAGAAAAGGGGTTTCCCTGCACCATCCCTAACTGCCTGGCAGGGTTGGCCTGAAGCTCTGCCCACTCTCCTGTGCGATGTTGGTGCAGCCCTGGGACTGCCTTGAAGTCGGCAGGAGCTGCCTGCACCCCCCGGGGACTGCTCCCGCAGCCAAGAAACAACACTAAAGGAGCAGCAGCAGCAGCAAAGGATCCCAACGCAAATTTCAGAGAAACTAAAGGGCAAAGATAAAACTCTGTGGGCACTTTTGGGTGGTGGGGAGAGCTGAGCCTGCATTTCACGGCCACACGCCTCCTCCCAGCTTGTAGGGATGTCCAGGGAGAATCGGTTTTGAACAAGGAGCGACTTGGGCAAGCCTCTGCCAAGGAAGAGACCGCAAAGATCAGAAAGAGGATCGGATCAGCGCGGTCCACCTGGCTTCCAGCTTCCCAAATCCTCTCCCGCAGTGGCTTTTAGCCCCCTTCTCTGCTGATAAGCCCACGCCGCTGTTCCCCTGTTAGAGAAGACCAGGCAGGAGCCTGCCTGTGCCTGGAGCTCATCTGGCAAGAGCCAGAGCCCTTTGTCGCGGGTGGCGGAGGCTGAGGGCTGCCCACAGCAGGGCCAGGAGTTTGCAGGGCTGGGGGGGGAAAGGAAAGCCGCCCCCCCGCCTGCCTCAGGCACGGAGCGCGTTTGCTGGCAGGCTGCAACCCCTCCCCGGACCCGGCAAAAAGCCAGCGGGACACCGACGGGGACACCGGCTCCGGGAGCCGGAGCCGTCCCCAGCATTGCACCGGCCAGGGGACCCTCCTCCCCCGCAGCCTGCCCCATCCCAGCGGGGCTGGGACCCCGCCGCCCCCGTTACCTCCGCAGGGCGGCCCGGCCGTGCCGTGCCGGTCCGTGCCGGTCCGTGCCGTGCCGGTCCCTGCCGCCGCTCCGCTCTGCCCGCCCGGCCCTGGCCCTCCCGTTTTATGGTCGGGAAGGCGGGGAGCGCCCTCCCCCGCGGCCCCGGGCCCGCC